>JAGVVM010001352.1:0-15625 GCA_019149425.1 Psidium friedrichsthalianum | reverse complement strand
CAGAGCAACAATTCAACTCCAATAAATCAAATATAATACCAGACATTCATGTTACAAAAACTCGCATTTATGAACCGTTTCCTTCTAGGTCACCTAGGGCTCAAGGTTATATTTCAATCTGGCACACAGTGCCCTTTCTAGAGTCCACAAAAGTTACCTAATATTACTCTTATGGCTATGTAGGCAATTTACGATACTCTACGTCAAGGAATTTATACTTTCGACATAAACTTTTCCCTATTAGTCACTAGCATATCACCAAATTCTAAGTCAGTCCAAAATGTGCTCACCTAAAAAATCCCCCGACTTTGAACTAGGGCACGACTCGATGATCGGCTTCGAGCATCAACTTCAGCCGAGAGGGTGAGGAATTATCTACAAACAACACGGGCAAATCCGAGGTCAACTTTGATCAAAAACTTGGGAATTTTTCAGGAGGTTTTTCCGCTGATCCGCTTCCAGATATCAAATTTTTGAAGTCTACAAGTACACAGGCAGAAACGGAGCTCATTCGACACCGTACAACCCCGAACGAGCCGATTGCCTCCGGGTGTGCGTGCTGGGACGCGAAGACACGAGAAGACGCCACAGAATCGCGCATCTGTAGATTCAAGAATGAAGAAGAAAGATGCAGTCAGCAAGCTCAAGGCACGGTGATAGCTCAAGAGGGGTATTAAGGCTGCGGCAACACATTCCCAGTCAGCTGAAGAACATAGCAAGGGCTGCAGCACAAATGGCAGCAGTTCACAGCATAAATTTGAGCACACTTCTAGCCTAAAGCAAGAAGAAATCGCCGCACGCAGGGGCAGAAGTTTCACAGTGCAAACCGATAAGTAAAGGAAGTAGGGAAACGGTCAAGGTTTCACGGGCCCGTAGAGGCAAAGGAGGGGCAGGTTTCAGGCTGAACACGAAAAAGAGAACACGCTCCAGTATAAATTGACCTAGAGAAGGCAAAGAGAGGAATGAAGAGAAAGAAAAGTGAGACTAGCTGCATCCTATTTTTGGGTGTTTTCCGTCACGTGAACAGCAATGTTCGTTGGCTTCTAATCATGAAGTTTTTGTCCCATTTTGCATGGGAATGAGGAAATGGTTAGATCAGCCCAAAGTTGGCCGTAAACAAAAAGTTCCAACATAGCTGCAAATTTCAATGGGATTTCAAGAGACATACTGGAACTGGGAGCGCTTCGGCTCAAGTCTAAGAAAGAAAAGTGGGTCCCAAGTTTTATTTCTCCTTGTCTTCATGCATACTCCTTTGGGGGACGAGATCACAAACTCATTCCCGTTGATTAATAGCCTTCGAAACATTATAGATTATCAAAGAGTCCCACTAGACAGCGTTCTCAACTTACTCATCGTGATCTCAACCTGCCTACGTCGATCGGAAAGTGAAATTACACATTAGATTGACTTGCGAATTTTTTTTTTTTTTTTTTTTTTTGGGGATCGAGTGTCCGGTCCAAGCGTCCGTACGATCGCGCACTCGTGTCACTCGACTAATCCTCCGTACGAGCTCAGCTCATCATCCCACCTGGCCACGACCCTCCGCTTAAATCACGCGGGCACCCAGCGAGGTTTCGAACCCAGGACCTCTCGTGGACTTGCGAAATTTTCAAATTTTTTTTTTCAGCGAATTACATATAATTTTTTAATGTGGGCACGAAATTAATTTTCTAACACTAATGTCTCTTTCGACAAACAGATTAAAAAAACCTAATTTCTCTCATTAAGTCAAAAATGAAATAGGTGAGGGGATCGTTTTCTCATAGCTTAATTGCGTTGAATCCTCTTACTGGGATTACCAGAGGAGACCGAAGCTGCGGACGTGGCGACACGAGGCGATTTCCGTGTCCAAGAGAGAGCGAAAGAGACATAGCATCCAGTTTTACAGGGAGAGCGCCGTTAAAGCTCCCCGCGAAGCTGCAAATCTCAACACATGGACGCAACCCTGCCAGGCCAACCTTCCTTGCATGCCCCTCCACGCCACATTGGCCTCGGACTCGTGGCGCCTCTCTCTCTTCCCACTTGGTTGATAAGTCCATCGTGATGGCAGTTTCGCTGTCTCTGCTTTCATCCGCAGAGAGAGATAAGAGGAGAGAGAGATGGCTGCGACGACCGCGGTGATCCGTCGGAGAACGAGGCGCGTGCGGCCACGGAGGTGCGCCTTACGCGCCGGTGACCTACGAGAGGAGGGTCCGGGCTGACTTGGAGAGGACACGCTTCCGAAGCCCTGTGAGCTTACTCAATTCCTTTTTTCGCCCGTCAACTGTTTGCTTGATTACTCATGTGCGTGACGGGGATGCGAGTATGCATGTTTTGGTCCATCACGAGTTTTACAACCCATCTCGGGGGGGAACTTATCGGGTCGTAAATCTTGGTGGGTGTGAAGTGCATGCTATCGTAGAGAGAGATGAAAGAAATTCAACATAACTGCAAGTAAAGAACATGAATTAGATGATAACGTTCAATTGTCCGATCTCACAAATATGATAAAACTTATGTAGTTTGAATGACGACCCTTGTAATTTATGAGTCGCGATCACTCTACGTCAAGTCACTTATGTGTGATATCAATTATTATCACCCGTTTCAGGCCTTACTCCATCATTTGGATGGCCAGTTTTGCTTGCTGTGACTTAGGTCAGTCGTTGACCTGATACTCTATGCACATTTTGCATGATATATGGAACCCAAATGCCAAATGAACCGAATGATTTCAAAATCCGAACCTTTAGGTGCTATATTGTTTTGGTTAGAAATTTATTTAAGGACTCGAAGAGTGCAACAAACACTAGGAAAGCTACAGGGGGATTTACTCCCCCAAACTTCTTGGTGCGTGGAAAGTTTGCTGCGTATTATTTGTTGTGACCAGGACACTTGGCGTATGACTGTTTTACTTGTGATCCACTGCAACATGCGACACTTCGTATTGGAGTATAAATGTCCTTTCTAGAAGAGAGAGTGAGCTGAACATCTTGAATGAAGATCCACGTAAGTAATTGATGGATCGAAAATTTTTACCTATCGTGAATTCTAATGTCATAGTTCATGCATTTTAGAAGGCGCATTCATGACATTACTTTTCTCTGGGCTATTGCATGGATCAATTTCTGTATTATACTGGACAAGTGTTAATGATTGTCTGGGGCCTAGTGGATGCTGAAGCATGATATTAAAGGAAATGGGAAAGCCATGCCCATCGAGCTTAGGGGTGATGGACTATTGGACCTTTACCCTAGAAAGCTATTGTTTCTTTGCCCAGAGTGAGATATCTTCCCTAAGAAATGATTCACAGTCCTGTTAACATGTCGTCAAAATTGTTTCCTCAGGCGTATCGTGCAACCATTTTTTTTCCGTGATTTTAATAGCAAGAAAAGTTACTCAAACAAATATGATTTCCGAGCCTTTTCCTGTCTGACTTTGAAATTTAGTGCTCGAACAGCACCGGGATTGCCATATTTATTGAAAAGTCAAGTCATAGCGCTATTGGAGACATTTGTCTTTCCTTTCTCATGGTAGCACTCGGAGTTTCCTGCGGAAGAGATATATTACTGAGTTCAGGATCTATTGGGGTATCTATGTGATCATTCTAGTGCTGAAAATGTTGTAGTGAGATCACTACCAACCCTAGATCACTCCTCCTGCGAGTACAAACCGGACTTTGGCCTACTACTGACAGTGGAATTTTTTTTCTCATAATTGGGGAGGTACATAGGAGCTTGGGTACCATGTAAACATGTCATGGATCATTATCGATTATTTAAAAGTTAAAATGTTATGATGAATGCGTATTTTAATATTTAGTTGTGTGTCAGAGCCATTTTCCTCCATCAATCTTATTCAGTTAGTTTGTCTTGATCATATGACAGATCTGCCAGGGCATTGAAAGTCCTGATACTGATCATCCTATGGAACACCAGGCCATAGGAGTAATAATCTCCTGTTCTTCAGCAGCATTGTGCCTTCTTCGACCAGGATGACAATGGAATTATCTATCCTTTGGGAAACTTACGTTGGTAGAGTTCACATGTTGCTAAGAAACAAATGATATTATCTTGGTTGCTGCTTCATATGGTGATGTGTTCTCTTTGGGACTTCTAAAGAAGTTGTCACTAAGGGACGTGACTAGTCCCTGCATGATTGAGTGTTGTTCTTTGCAATTGTAAAAGTGCATGAAGTTTCATAATCCCTCTAAGGCAATGACATTAAAATTCAAGACCTATTTTGCCTAACTTCTGATGGACATTAGCAAATGATGCTCTGGCAAATTTTGAACTGTAAACTTTTAGATCAGGAATGAAAGAGACCAAAAAAGATTGAGAAAGAGTTACGTGTAAATTTGCATCTTGCTTGTTCTTTGCATGAATCTTATTTGCATCTTGTGTTGACATCTATTGCTGACGCGTTTACCATAATGGCTTGTCTTATTGTTGTGTGTGCTTTGTCCGCTTCAGCCCTTAAGTTCTTTCACACCTTCACAGGGTTACGGGCAGTAGGTTTCAACACAATAGCCTCTCTGATCATGGCGATTGGTATTAATGTGGCACTAAGTTATCCAACCCTACCTGTAAGTTATTTTGACACTGTTCCTGCAGTATGCTAATTTACTACTGGAGCTGGTATTTGAGTCGGGCATAAATCCTTTATTACGAGATCCAGCTGACTGGCAGATCAGTCAGTAGTGCACCCATGAATATTTTTCAGTAGCTAAAATGAGTCTAAAGGTACTAGCTTGGTCCATTTAGCATTCTGCATGATGATAATTTGGACAAAATACGTTAAAAGGGCCACCAGGCAGAGTGATAGAGAGAAACCACTCTTGGCTAGAATGGGTAAGACTAGGAATGAAGATAATCATCGTGGACAAGCAAAGGTCACCAAGCATGGAGATTTGACTTTGACTTGGGAGGTTCCATTTGATAGAATCAATGAAATAAAATTTTTGAACTTGCACATGCGCTATTTTCCGACTCTAGATAAGTGCGTGGATTTGGCATGGCTTAGCACATTAACATGAATGGCAAATTTTGTGCATTATGATTGGTGACTACTTTATATTTACGCGTTGAAGGGTTGGTTTCCTTCTCCCTTCTTCCCCATTTACATAGACAACATACACAAAGACAAGCACGGAAGTGACAGTGGGACATATGACACAGAAGGAAGGTACCTATATTCGTGAGGCTGAAACTGTATATTGAAGGTCTTTGCTCTCTGCTATACATATGATACCACGAAGTGGAATATCAGGTATATTCCAGCAAATCTCGAGAACATGTTCAGCAAATACGCTGCGTACTGTTCCTGACAAGATGACCCTTGGAGAACTTTGGGACATGACTGAAGGGAATCGATATGCATTTGATCTCTTTGGCTGGTTAGGTTCATTTCTTTCGAATTGAGGCACATATACTGTCTCATGTCAATGAGATGCAACATGCTATGGATGCAGGGGAAAGCATTTACATTTTTGAATATCATTACTTAGTTTATTAGTTAACAAAAGTCTTGAGAGTTTGGACATTTATTTGTTATCACAAGTCTGAGATTTTGGTCATTTATTTGTTTAATCCTTAAACTTAATCCTACATACACGGTAGTTGCCATATTCATGTCTTCTAAACAGCGGTTCCGGGATGCATAAGTTTCCTAAATTGGTTTTCCGGGATGCATAAGTTTCCTAAATTGGTTTCATGTTACTACGCCACTTCTCTTGTTTGAGATCTCAAAATTCCTCTGGTGACCGGCTTGGTGGGGATATGCAGGGTTGCCAGCAAGCTTGAATGGGGAGTTCTGTACATCCTGGCAAGGGACGAGGATGGCATGCTGTCGAAAGAGGCCGTGAGACGCTGCTACGATGGGGTTTATTCGACTATTGCGCCAAGATGCAAATGGGAGCTGAAGGAAAGATGGGCTAAACTAGAAGCCGCTTGTAGTCCATCACTTCTTGTGTAATGAGCAGTGAATATGACCGTGTGCAGACGAGAAAAACCACCTTAGTTTCAGAAAGAATAATCTGGAGTTCCCTTCTGTTAAGCATGAGTTGAATATACTTTGTTAGCTTAAATAACGAAAGACTGCCCTATTTGTGCGCAACTAATTTTCTGCTCTAGTACCATCACTTCTGTGATTAGTGATATATCTGAAGGTGAAAGGTTGGAGTCTGTCGGAAGGAGAGTTCCATTGACAATGGAAGAAAGAAACAACAAAGGAAGACAAGTGCCTGGTGGAACATGGAAAATGGTTTTGCTCATGACATGTTGCAAAGAGATGATGTTTTCAAGAAATGTAATAGAGAGGATTTGGAAGCTTGAACGTCCTCTTGGCGCTAGGAAGTCCTGGATGCTGCTATACTGGTCTCCAAGAATGCCCCATATGCGATACCCTCCACTGACCAATTTCTTCCTCACCTCAGCCTTGTAGCTCTGCACTCCTTTCAACTCATCCTCAGGTCCCCTTCACCAAAAAGAAGAGGAAAACAACAGTTAGATCACATAAAACCAGACCACAATGTGACTAAACCTTATGGACCAACGGGTCGGCCCGTGCCGGGCCGCGGCACCCTGTTGGGCTGATCGTCACTAAGGGCAAAACCCTGTAACTTTTAACCATGAAGAATCTGGGAGAGAGAGACCTCAGGACAAGGCTACTCCAGCCATGGAAACCCACATTGACAAGGTTGTCAATGGTGGCAGATCTGAGGTGTTCCCTCCTCGAAGAGACCAAGATGATCTGAATGCCTTTGGCCTTGATCTCATTGAAAAGTTTGAGCGAGTGCTCTAAAGCTGGTGCCTTTCCCTTGCTCATCCACTCTTAAAGAAGTCACGTTCAACTTCTCTCCCTATTCATCAGCAATGAGAACAAAATGGCCTGAGTGAACCAAACTCTATCACATTGATTCAGCCTAACTTCATGATTTCTTAATACAAAAGATATAGATTGATACCCATATTGATGTTTCTTATAGTAAGGCACAGTAGACAGCAAAGTGTCGTCGATGTCAAAGATCCAGGCATCTCTGCCATCCTTCTTCAAGCTGCAGCTGGTGCTGAGATACACCATGCACTCCTCGATCGCCCGCTCCAAGTCGACCCGGTACTGAGTCGACTTCATGTACTTGCGACGTAGTCGACGCATTCCTCGGGCACCACCTCGAACTCCCTGATGTTGTGGAGCTCCACGTTCATCCTCCAGCCCTCGCAGTAGTTCTTCAGGCTGATCTTGACCCCTCCATTCCTTGTTCTTTGGCTGCTCAAGATGTTCCAATCTGCAGAGCAAAGGGAGATGAGAATGCCCAGCGAAAGGGACAGAGAGAAGAGGGCCTTGGCCGCCATGTTCAGTTCAGGACGCGAGAGAGCGAGGTGTAGATCGGACTGATACTTTAGGCTAGAGTGATGATGAACATGTTAGGCCCAGACCAAGAGCGTGTCACGTGGGGACAGGACAACTTTTGTTCCCGGAATCACATGGTGCTCAAATTGAGCATTTCTTTCGTACCACAAAACAGGAATTGATTGGTCCACAAATTATTTCTTGAGCTTTCATGATGGGCTAGATGAAGGGAAGAGGAAGGTGAGAATGGCAAGGGATGTATTTGCAATGCCTCGAGATAAACTGCACTACAAACCCCCTCCATGTATAGAAATAAAGTGTATTATAAGCACTATGTAGATTGATACAATATAAACTTTTGGTAAAATACCCGCTTGTAACGTAATTCAATAAATAAAGTACATTCTATAATTTATTTTAGGGATTAGCATCTTACCCATTCAGTGACAATAAAATATACGAGGAAAAAATAGTGCAATTTTATGTTTGGTGTTTAATAATTGAACGAGATTGTATGATAGGTAACGGTCGCATTGTGAATTAGGAAAAAGGTGTTTGGTGGGGTTTCTCTTTAACCTTTTTCCACATAATTGTCATTTACAGATTTTTGTCGGCACCTTAATAAACAACCATCATCATTCCTGGGCCATGAGGTTGCTAATTCCCCCTCTTTTATATTTTGATTCTTCTTTGTTTTGGGGAATATCAGCACATGAGCTGGTGGTCACTTTTGACGAAATAGCGGCCACTTTTCACGCGCAACCGTGATTAAATGCGGAATTTCCTCCATTCAATTGACAACCTTTTGGACCAAAAGAACAAAAAAAAAATGACAATCTAGAAAACAAAAAGAAAAAAGAAAATTTTTCAGATGAAGACCTAAAATGTAAAGCTGTTTTCTCACATTAATATCAAAGATTAATACCACGAAAAATCCCAAATCGGTATATCTGCGATAAATTTATTCCAAATTATTTTTCGATCACGAAAAATCTCAAATTAGTATACCTACGACCAAAATACCCCAAATTATTTTTTTGACCACTAAAAACTTTAAACTGATACATCCGTGATAAATTTATCCTAAAATAATTTTTTGACAACAAAAAACTCAAAATAGTATACCTATGATAAATTTACCCTCATTAAATTAGGTTAATACTACAAAAAAAAATACATTTGTAACAAATATAAGATAGAACCACTAATTAGTACACCCATTAAATGTCACGTGTCATTCAACTCAGTAATTAACAGCTAGATTCAATGAAAATTAACGAAAAATAAATTTATCACAAATGTATCAGTTTATGGTAAATTTATCACAGATGTACTAGTTTAGATTTCTTGTGATCAAAAAATAATTCAATAAGTTTATCATGAATATACCAGCTTAGGAATTTTTCATGATATTAATCCCAATATATTAAATAAGGCTATAAGTACCTTATTTGAGACACAAGCCAATGTGGTGACCTCATTTGAGACAAAACGATTCCACCTGAGATTTCCATTTGAAAATTCTCCAAGGGAAACAGCTCTTGAGGAAGCGAGGATCCTCGTAAGTGAGATTTTGGTTGCCAAAATAGACAATATCAGAGTTGTTTTCTTGTCCATTTCATTATTATCCACGAAGGTCTGTTTGAACAATTAAAACTTACTCAGTTAACCAGATAATACATCAAAAAACAAACATGACTTGCGTTCACCGACACCATAAAATTTTTGCTGAGAACTCATCCATGTCTTAATGGATCAACTATCTAGCACGAGAGTGAAGTGCTCCGTACGCATTAAAAGTCACGACCGGTGCAGTTTCATATTGGAGCATTGAGAAATAACATTGTTAATAAGCAAATTGGATCATATAATTCGACCAAAATAAAGAAAAATTCGATGATATGATCATATATATACATATGTGACACTTTGAGCATGACAGATACAGGAAGATGGAACAATTTCCACATTACTTAAGAGAAAATGATGCGCCCTACTTCCATATCCAGGGAGGTCTTGTTTCAAAGTGAAAATTGTACTCAAGAGAAGACTATGTTTCAATGAAAAGAGCTTTTTCCGAATTAACCCGAAACCAATCATTCTGAGCCGCGAGAGAAATAAAGATGGCCGCAGGTGAAAAGACCAGAGAAAGAACCAGAGTCTAAAATGGATACACTTAAAATCTTCTAAACCATGACAACACTTCAAAAAGAGACAAAGGGATAGGCGAGCCTCCAACATGAAAATTTATCTGATAGCCAAGCAATCTGAGGTTCCACCGACAATGTTGAACCACAATATGAAAAGAAGTAACACGAACAAAAGATAACTGCAACTCTCAGACGATTGCGTTGGCTGCACTGGCAATTCTCGGCCACAGGTCTGCACACTCTTTCCCAATTGGACCGGTAATGGCAGAACCTGAAAAATATTAGAAGAGGATGAGATACATGAATGCAACTCTGATTTCAAAGTCGGGCCAAAACCTTTCATCAATCAAACTAGTCTTGCCTCCTAACCTAAAACCACACTATTTGTATCCAGAAGCCTAGTCCTGTAAGTATCACTGCTTTATTTCCTATGGATTTGTCAATATCGCTCTACAACTCCCCATTTGGTTGTTGAATCAAAGCACTTTGAACTCGTGAAAACATTTGCATGTCGTGAAGAGAACTAACTATACCTTTCATTTCTCCTTTCGGATTCACGATGACACCGGCATTATCTGCAGATATAATCAATTAAAGAGTCAGAAAACAAAATATACTGCCAGAATACAAGAAATCATCAATATGGTATATCTAATGGTGCGACATAACAATACATGTGACTGTGCAATCACTTAATAGGGTATTCCAGCAAATGGAAAGTAAACAAGCAAAAGAGGTTGTTGGTCGAGTTTTGTCGAGCCCAGATGGAGCAGATGTCACAATAGGAGCGACGCGACATCTGTAACGAAGGACGCGCTCACTTTTCCAGACTCGTAACTGTATCAACCACAGATGTACGGTGGATACCTGACTTATGTCTGGTGAATTATAGGTAATATTTTGCTCACTAAGACAATAGAGCCGCCGCCTTATATCATCAATCATCACGATGACTTCCATGTATAAAAATGTGTGCAGACAGTGTCATCTTTGACATGGGAGAGTGAACAAATACAGGCCAGTCTCAGAGACCAAGACAATATCCCAACCTTGACAGGGATGTTAAAACAATTTTAACATCTGGTATAGGGGTAAGGTTGGTCATATTTACTATTGCTGGTTCTGGGAGGTGCAGAGGAACCCAAATAACAAATCCTCAGCACCACATCACCAGCAAAAATAAATATAAAAGAGTAAACCAAATTTTAGGACCTGAGAAAGTACAATGCTATATATCGAATAGTGAAAAGTGAGATTCAAAACAAAAATATTAAAACAGCACAATTGGGCAAACTAACCACTCATGTCAGATATATTACACAGTTTGGGAACCAAACAATCAAAGTAAGTCAGTCAAATTAAATCGGCAAGCCCCAGCGCAAGCACAGTCGAACGAAGAAAAGAGTGCTCTTGATACCAACCGGTGCATCTTGATGAAAAAAACTAATCTGAAGTTGTTCCATCTAACTTTATTTACATCTATTAAAAATTTCCATTTTACATGTCGAGCAAAAGCATGATTAAAACAGAATTTTTCTTGTTAATACTTATTAGCATTGCAGAGATACAACCTACAACACGCCATCTAGTTAAGTATGACTACAAAACATGAAGGGAAACTTGCTAAAAGTTCAGATGCACGTTGCTACCACAGAGCACAACCACAACAACCCAAGTATGACGCAAGTGGACAACTGAAGCATTTAATCCAAGTAAACAAAAGACAACAACTATACTGACCTTCGAAGTACATGTAGACGCCGTCCTTTCTGCGCCACGGCTTGCGCTGCCTGACGATGACCGCGGGCATAACCTTCTTCCTGAGATCAGGCTTCCCCTTCTTGACAGTAGCCATCACCATGTCTCCAACACAAGCGGAGGGCAACCTGTTCAAGCGACCCTTGATCCCCTTCACCGAGATGATGTAAAGATTCTTAGCCCCGGTGTTGTCGGCACAGTTGACCGTGGCTGCCACTGGCAGACCCAGTGACATCCTGAACTTGTTACCCGCAGAACCTCCACGTCCTAAAAAGTCGAGAGATCATCAAAAACATAAATACCAAATTGCTCGATTCACTATCCCGACTACTTAAACCATCCAATTTCCTCTCATGCCACATTCGTAGTCAGCGAAAAGCATCCACAACGCCCGATCAACACAAAGCCGTGAACAACCCCCGCCGAAAAAATATTGATAAAAAGAAGGCAAAAGATGAGCTGAAAAGGCTAAATGCATCGAACAGCGACGCCAAGTCCAGCGCAATCTACCTTAGAGATCCCACCAGTCTAAATCTACGAATAAACCATAAACTACCATGAACAATGCGCCATTTTCTTAAGCTACTTCCAATAGTAAATCCAAAAGCAAGATCTTCCGCGACACAGCTAACTATCAAACGTGCAAATGAAATCAAACACTGCGGCCACAGAACGATCGCTGCGTCTTTCAAGGAAAGAGAAACGGCACAAAGCAGAGAGAGAGAGAGATGACCTCGCTTCGACATTTTCGTCGGCAGTAGAAGCAACCACCAGCAGAGATGCGACTAGGGTTTTTTGGGAGCTTTCGCCTTCTACATATATAGTTCGGCAAGACGTCAGGAAGACCGAAGGCGGAGAGAGAGGCGTGAACCGGACTGAACTAGGGTTTCTGTTCGAGTTGGAATTCCATTAAAGCCCATCGCTAGTTTTTTTGGGCTTTCATATTCGGCCCATTTGTCTCAGCCCAAAAGCCCGTCTATTCACCTGGTCCTGTTGGGATCTTTCAGGCCTTTTTTTTTTACCCCTCGACTTGTGCTAATTTGTTACCCTTTGCCCCTCTTGGAAAGCCACAGTGCTCTTCAAAAATATGTGATTAGCCAAGTGAAAGTAGAAGAATAGTAAAGAATATCGAGAAAGATCGTATCTTTAGTTGTCCAATTCCGTCTTAAACTTTATTATTCAAGAAACTTGTGATTCGTTTTTACGATAGGGGCGTTTTTAAACCTTAATTTCGCTTTAAATTAGGTGGCTCTATGTGTGCTCTATTGAATATACCATCATGAGCTCTTTTTTATTTTCCTTTTAAGCTTTTCCTTGTGTGTCCTATTGACCGTGTAGACATGGGCAAAAATAGGATAAATTTAATGGTAATCAGAATTTTAAAATCACTTAATAAATTTTTTTTTAATCACTTAATTAGAAAAGGATAATACAAAAAATCAATTATTTTACAAGAACCTAGTTATATTTTTACAGTATTTTCTAGAATAGGTAATCAATTATCTTTTATATCTTACAATTAACCATGCTAACTAATGATTAATTATATTTGATTTCATCAGTTGCATAATTTTACTTATGGAATCATTTTGGTTAAAAAGGGAAAGAATTGACGTGATTCCTTCAATGTGGGTACAGGAGGTAAGGCGGATCAGCTGAAGATTGAACCAGAGCTGCAATATGTACTGCATGAGCCAATCCGGAAGCTACAACCGAAAGATCACAAGCCGCTGTTGAGCCGGGCGTCACGACAGATCATATGAGAAGCACGAGCGAATGATTACTTAGGAACTGCACGAGATGATTTAACTTGTTGAGTCAGTCTATGTAGCTTAAAAAGCTGTGGTGAGCTGAATCAATCTACAACCCCCTGGCTTATGAATATGTGTAAAGCTCAAACTTGTTAGCATGAAGATGTGCATTGATTGACCTTTGCGTTCCCTCTTTTTCCAACTCGGTTTGTCATTGCGCAGAATTGCTGCAACAAGTTTGCGAGTATCCTCCCTTGTCGACACGGTTTGTACTAACTTCTTTTGGAGAGCCCGAGATGGAACCGTGGCGAATAGCCCAGCACTCTGAACATCCTGGCTAGGATATCAGCAACCCATAGTCTGAAATAACCAGGGGAACTCCTGAAAGCAGAATAAGCCTCACAGAAGATTCTCAAAAGCAGCAGATCAATAACATGGGACTGCTACTGAAACTTTTATCTGAAGTGGAACTTCTCATGGAACAGCAGACAGCAGGCGATCGCAGCAGGTGGAAGCAGATGATTGAATAATTACAGCATTCCAATCTAAAAGGGGCAAATTAGCATTTTTACATTTTCGAGAATCCTAGAAACGCCTTGTATTGTCACGCAAGAAAGCACTCCAAGTCGAAGCACGGCCACCTTATAGACTAAGTTGAACAGATCGTACATGTTGTATAAACTTACTACCAATTCCCTGTAACTTGAAAAGGGGGGGAAAAAAAAAGTACGGTACCCAGGGTAAAAAACACCGAAATCCTATTCCTGCACTCTTGTTCAACTCCTGTACAGTTTCGGGTGGAGAACATGACTCTGAGAATGAATACGTGCGATAGCAATCGAGAAAGACTGCAGAGGCGACAATGCTGAATTGAAATGAATAAGATAGAGGCCGTCGCGGACGTCGGTCATCCTTAATGTCGGAAGACAATGCTCTGAACCCTGAAACAGCATTTTGAAGTTAAGTTTCAGACTTGCTGAGACTCACAGAAATGAAAAGCTCATAAAAGAGTCTCAAATTAATTGCTTCACAAAATATCACTTTTCATCTCATTTTTACTTGAAAATCAAGAAAACTGTTGCCCTTCTTTAGCTTTACTGGATAAATGTCCTGTGGACAACAAGGTCTACTACGAAAGCATCTCCTTGAGAATTCCGACTGTTACATGCCAAAAAAATAGTTGTTTGACACAAGAACTAAGTAGGACTTGCAAGACATGTTGTTTGATGCGGTTACTATTTATCATGTTGGATGCCAAAAGTCTCAAAATGAGATGAATGTTTGATTGCTGTAAATTTCATAGAACATTTCGACTTGCAATAGTGACCCTGCATCTGCAAAAGGCAAGCTACTGAAATCCACACCACTTAATGATGCAAACCAGGAATGCTGTTAAAATCTCAAATATCAAATGAAATGGAGCGATGAGTGCAAAGAAAAGAACCTGCATATAGAGATCGAACGACTTGCAGTCCCGCTCATCACAATTGGTGTTTAGAGCACGTCCATCGCTTGATCTTGCTTTGAGTAGTGTGAGTGGACAGCCCAGGTCCCATCCACCGCAGTCACACTGTCCACCAGATTTCCATCTTTCAATGAGACTAGAGGGGCCACCATGCCGTGTTCTTGGACCCCCGTGAAGTCCTGCAGGGACTGCAACTTCCACACCGACGACACAATCGCCGGAATCTCTATTGCTGCACACCGAAGTGCAAGAATCTGGACGGTCGATTTTCGTAGTTTCACCATTCTTTTTGAGAAACTTCAAGCCCCAACCTCCAGTTTCTTTTTCTGAATGTCCCCAACACAGTTCCTCGCTACAATGGCAGCTAATTCAAGATTGGGCGGAAGAGGATGCTCCATAATGCTAAGCCCGCTTGGCATATCCAGGTTTTTGTGCATATCTTGGCCTGATTCCTGAGAATAATCCTCCAAAATCCCACTATTTCCAGAGACGCTTCTCTGCTTAGAGTAATGACCGGGCCTGAACACATTAGCCACTTTCTTTGCCAACTTATTATTCTTCCTGCGGTTGACACCCATAGCGTGCCCCTCTTCTGGAAAAGTTTCCCAGCCACCAAACAGAACAAACTCAGTCTGCACGATTTTGAGATTCTCCTGGCAAATATACATCGACGTTACCACCTCCATCTTTCCTATAAGATGCAGCTCGTTATCATGGCTCATGTGTTTTGTTGAAGCCTGCCTTTTAAATAGAACAAATACACCCAGTCTGAACCCGCGAGACTCGATGATCTGACATTTATGGGATCCGCTACGAGTATCTCCCTCTGGTCATCAATGGACAGGATGAAATGCGGCATCCCAACCTTCCATGTGCATTGGAGCATACCCTGAGAAAAAGCAGCACCAGGAGAAGATGAAGATCTATCAGACTCCTTCATCTTCTCCTGAAGTGTCTGCTTTTCAGGGTATGCTCCAATGCACATGGTAAGGTTGGGATGCCGCATTCATCTGTCCATTGATGACCAGAGGGAGATACTCGTAGCGGATCCCATAAACGTTCAGATCACGAGTCTCGGGGTTCAGACTGGGTTATTGTTTCTATTTAAAAAGGCACCTTTCAACAAAACACATGAGCATGATTAACGAGCTGCATCTTATAGGAAAGATGGA
>JAGVVM010001351.1:0-14738 GCA_019149425.1 Psidium friedrichsthalianum | reverse complement strand
TTAACATAAAAGAAGTGAAAATGGTAATCAAGTTTAGGTATATCTTTGTTATGCTTATATGTTCTTTCGTTTCTATTGTATTTGATGGTGTGGTGGGCAAGTTATATATCCCATGCCCATGCAGGTCGTATGTGTGGGGATATCTACAGAGCTCTCTTGAGATCAGTATGGACAGGGTTAAATTGCACTGTGATAATAGAGGTAAGCGCTGTAGATCTTGTCATTCTAGGAGTGAAGACATATAGGGTTTCAATGAGCGTTAAATATCTCTCGGGTTAAGTGAGTTGATTGGGGAAAGTTGTTTTCTGTTTTGTTTGGGCATGCTTAACTTCTAAAATGTTGCCCATAAGCATGGTCCTTAACTGGTTACCATCTTCCTTTTTTGCTTTCCTTTTTCTCTTTTTCTCTTTTCCTCCTTCCGTGGAACTTATCTTTAGGTAAGCTACTTTTGGATTCAAGTGAAACCAGTTGCTGGGATCAGTATTGTCACGATTGCTCCATGTTGAGCATAAGGCAGATTGGCCAGCTTGGTGTATTTTAGCTAAAGGTCAGAAGCAAATGTTGATTTGAGCAGGTAATGTCCGGTTAAACTTTCCATCAGGTGTCAGACCTTTCCACCTGATGTGCCTCATCTCATCTCACATGGAGATTCGCCATGTGAAAGAAAGGCGTTCCTAGGCAAAAACCCTTAAGACCAATTTGAGGTTATTTTACTTTTTCATTCTCTTTGCAGTATAGGCGAAAACATATATCAAAATACTTGATGGCGGTTATACATCTATGCCTTGCGACAGCTGCGTTTCTGTCTCTGTTTTGCAAGGGCAAGCAAGCGTACATTTTCGTTGGGTCTCTTACATATACATATATTTTTTTTTTTGTTTGGTATTCTTTTCCCTTTGGGTCAGAGATAGTGTGGTTTGGGCATCTGCATATCCTTCAGTTCTTAATCAATCATGCTTCTGACGATGTTTAACTTTACGACTGGCCATAATTATTGAGGACATGCTCTTTGGAAAAGACTGTTTCAACTACATTCCCAACTCCCTTTTTCTTAACATGACTACTCAACTTTTTCTAATTTTTCATATGATCATGGTGAGGTTACCGGTTTTTCTTGACAAGTTATCATCTAACTAATGTTTGAAGAGGATCCATTGGTTGTCCTGATGCGGCCTGTCTTTTCCACCTGAAATTCGGTTATTTATTAGAGAAACCAATTCATGGTAAAGGAAACTCAGAACAACCAAGGATATTTTTGTTGTTTGAGCCCCACCTCAGTTGTGACCGAGTGTTTTCATGTTTCCAATTAGATATTGACAGCATTAGTCATGCTTATTTCTTCGCCGGAGTTCCCCATGCAATTTGGTTTTGGAACAAAGTGGTTTCTGTTTCTCTTAAGTGTGCCAAAACAAACTTTCCTTAGCAATTGATTTTTGCCATTTTTCTTGGTAGTTTGGGCTGAATAGTTTCTGTGCTCAGCCTTTCCCATTTGTTTTTCCTCTTTGTTATGCTTTTTTTGCACTTGACGAAGCAGGTCTTGTGCTTACCAGCCTAAGAGGAGTTAAGAAGAGAAAGACCGATTAGCCCCTCTCCTTCAGTAAAAGAAGTACCAAAAAAATTTGGAAATTAACTACATAGTGCTTGAGAGTCACAGAGTCAGTAATACCTGCTTTGATCTCGACATGGTCTAATGATCATCCTACTGGACTTTAGAAGAATTATCTCAAGTTCCAATGGCATATTGGATACCCAGCTTGGGTAGTTTTGCTGAGTAGCTCGAATATCTTGCATAATTTGCATCCAGATATTAATCTGTTTTTGGTTCTTCTCTGTATGAGGGACGCTTCCAACATTAGCAATTAGCATCCCGTTGAGGATGAGTTCTCATTTTGTTGGGTCAGGATCTATTCTCACTTCTGACTTTTAAATCCGTGAATTAGGTTTTGAGACTATCCTGGCTAATTTTATGTGTGATTATCTATAGCTAACTTCAAATGAGTTAGTTTTCGGTAAGTAGAATTCATTTGCTGATGTTTTAGGTCTCTGAATTTCTTGATCCTTCCCCTCCATTTTTGTTCGTTAGCTGAATTTGCCATCTCCTTGAATCCTCCGACTCCATTCTCTGTCGGTGTCCCCATTGCCCTAATATTTCATCAAGGCCTTGGTCACCATGGTGATTGTGCCTTTTCATCTAATACAGAAGAAATGGAAGCCTTGCCATGCCTATCTAATGGTCGGTTCTATAGCTGGCGCAATGGAACCCGGTCATTCCGCTGCTCAAATGATTTGTATGCCATTCTATGTGCTTGAACTTTTTGAAATCACTCATGCCTTGTGTAATCGCTACACGTGATAACCATGTATCGTAACCGGTCGTTCATCGCACTAAAAATTTAGATGTGGGAGCTGTTTGGCATGTGCGCAAATTAACTGCCCGACCGCTTGAATTGTTTAGCGTTGCAGCTATCATCTTATTGAATTTGTTATCTACGTATCATGGATGGCACGATTTGCAGGTGATTACAATCAACAAGTCAAAAATGTAATTAGGTTGATACTTTGATTGAGTAGACATTGCTACATTAGTTTTTTCACTTCTTTTTGCCTCTTTTTGTCCTCCCAGCTCTGTTCTACATCGGGTATCTCGTGGGTTGCGTCCTCATATAATCGAGGATTACATGGAGCTAAAAGATAATCAAACAGCAAAGAATTGCGTTGACTGCTGTTCAATTACCTCAAATACCAAATATGTACAATTGCATGTTTGATCCATGACGCGGCGTCATTTTGGCTCGCGTCTTTTCTATCATGGGAGGTCGAGGGATAATTGCGTGTAATCCCAATTTTTGCCTCTATAAAATGGGATTCTTTGTCCTTTGCTTTTTAACACTAAAAAGGTGGGCACATGCGACGTACCTTCTCGACAATCGTTGCACCAAAATCGGATTATCCGGTCCATCAAAAACTATTATTACCTCAGTACGAGATTTCGATCTTGCTTATGATTACGACTAAGAGGGAGGATGCACCTTTTGCTCGAAAGGTGCATCTAGTTTTGACCAGGTGACAGGGACGATGTAAAGGTATATTGTTGACCCCTTCCAAACTTTTGTCTTCTGTTCTATATACGTATGAACTCTAATCTGACTCAGATTTGAGATTGTAAATTCAGACGTCAGTAGAATTTGTCCAAATTACGACAATTAAAGCCCTACATAAAATTTTGTGGATGAATGCTTGCCATCCTCGCGCAGGCAGCCAGCAAAGTCATCGTGTCGGAACCTAATTGTGCTACTGGGTAAGTTCAAAGAGATGGTCGAGGGTGTGATATTAACTTAGTGAGCGAGCGTAGGAATCAGAATCGAAGCGACACCAACAATCGAGGGCATCACCCCAAAGCTAGAAGAACAAATCCGAGGATGCTTCAAATAGAGCTTACCCCAACTTTTCATGTGGCCTAAAATGCTTGCTTTTTGGCAAATCCACGTGAATTTTTCTGAAAGTGAAAACTCGATAACGTCGAAGGGAAAAAAAAAAACACAAAATTGCGTCTCCATCATAGTTGCTCAGGCCATTTATGTTGAGTGAAACGTAGTTGACATTATAGGCAAATAAATGATACAGAACGCTTCCTAAATAATCAATTGCATGCGGAAGACAAAACTCTCTCTCTCTCTCACTCTAAGATGCTTATTGGGTCTAATACCGAGTTAAAGAACTCTTACACATTCAACATTTGATTAGTACAGTCTTGTAATTGAATTTATTCACATGTTGCATATCCAACTATGAACGTAATTATATTCACCCGCATGTCAACCATCAAACGGTGAATTTCTTTCTTTTCTTTTCTTTTTTTTTTTAAAAAGAGTTTACACTCATGATGGACATAATGATTACTCTTTTCTGTCATGAAAAAGAAGTTTTTTTAAAAGTATAAATGAAAAAAAAAGGTTGTTATTTTCCTATTGATTTCTTGTTTACCGTTCTTCCATGTCTGCGTTTTAGTTTGTGGTTTTTTGTAATGCGACAAAAGGAATGCCAAACTTGTTTAAATGAACTTTGACTTGGCGTAACAGCTCCACCAACCAAAATATTTGAGTTTCTTCCTTGCAAATCATATCTCAATTCTTAAACAAAAATTAATACCATCTAAAGTCAAGAAATAACTTTATAATGTAAAGCTCCTCTCTTCAAAGGTTGACGTCTCACCATTAAGCGAATTGACATTTGAGATGGATACACATTATATGGACATTCTTGGAGATAGAGCTAGGATAGTTGAGCCTAGACCAATCGCTGCTACCCTCGACACTGGGTAGCCGCTAGCCGAGAGCGATTCCATGCGAGGGAGGGGGAACGGACACAGATGAAGAGGAAGGGGCCAGGAAAGTGTCGGGGTTTTGAGTTTTCGGTGTTTCGGGATAAAATCGATATAACAAAAAAAAAAAATAAAGGTGGTTCGATCTTTCATAAGATTAATTAAAAAAGGTACCATCAAGACGGTTAACTGCTTACAAATTGACTGGTTAGAAAACGATCCAAACACGTTAAGTTTTCCGCAAGTTACCAAGAGGAGAGCCATCAAGATAGTTAAGTTTGGTGGAATTCCAGCCTGCCAACAGCAAAGAACAGGCCAAGATGTCTCCTACGGAGGTTGGCTCTTTGCAAACCCTGAGGGGCTAAGCGATATTTAAACATTAGTTTAGATCCGTGCTTTTGCCAACGAGGTTTGATCTAAAAGTAAAAGATATTTTGGCCAATCTCGCTACCAAATAATTCTCTTTGGAACGTCACTTTCGGACAATCTGGCCCCATGATTTCATTCTGGTCGCATTGTTTAAGGTGGATATAATCAAAGTAGCAGCCAACGGCCCTCCGCCACGTGTAGAATCTTAGCGAAGTGATTTTGCGTCATCAATGACGCACATGTAAGATCCTTCTCATCAATCTATTGATTTCTGTTTTTATCAAGTAAAAAGAGTATTACATGTAAGATTCTTCACATCGATTTATTGATTTCTTTTTTTCATCAAGTAAAGAGTATTATTTCTTGGTATGCGGAGAGTAGTATTTCTCCCCTCTTCATGATAAGAAGGCACCAAGAGTTCAATATGGGCCTTCCGCAATCACACATGTAATATTGATTTAGAGAGATAAATAGATATATATATATATATATATATATATATATATAAAAGTTTAGAGAGATAATATCAGTCTATGGATTTATTGTGAAGTAAAGGGTATTATCTTTTGGCATTAGCTTTGAAGATAAAAGTTTAGAGAGATAAATAGTGAGAGGGAGGAGGGGGGGGGGTTTCAAATGGGCTGAATTTTTTTTTTTTTTTACTAGTGGGACATAGATAAATTGAATGTATTACACTTTTGTGATTTGAATTGCACGTAGACCAGTGCAATCGGAGCACCCAATAAAACTCGAATCAAATGGGTTCGCCCTGTGATTGACAAGTCCATTGAAACTTCAAAATTGGATGTTCGACCCTTGGAGCATCGATGATGGGCCAGAAATATTCATGAAAGACATTCTTTCTCTCGCTTGTCAAATAAACTAGGAGGGAACTACCAGCTTCGGCAATTTCTTTGGGCTTACCGCACTCACGGGTGGAATGTTCAATTTGAGCTATTACTACTGATGATTTTGAGCAAATCAGTCACCATCGCACCACTAGGCAGAAGTTGGAATAAAACCGGAGTGATCCTCGTACCTGGTACACAAATCGAACCTAAGAATTTCCTGAGATCGAGGAATCATTGAGTAACCGATGACTAAGGACTCCAAACCACTAGAAAGTAAGGCTTAACATTTAAGGAGGTGAAGATGTCTCTCGCACGGATTATTTTCTTTTTCTCTTAATAAAGAAACTTGATGTTAACTTCTCGTAAATGATGTAGGAATGAGACGTCTTCACAAGCGTTCTCCTCGCATCCAATTCCAATCAAATCCAAAAGTTCTAATTAACAAAGCATATAGGATAGAGATGACTTGATGGAGCCATCATATAATATAATATTGAGAAGCATTGTATAGCCTCATATCTTTAACGGAAGAGATCCTTAAAAAAAAAAAAAAAACCTCAAATCTAAGCCCAAGAACGTAACCAATTAGATTGACATTCACTCAAAAACAAAAACAATTGAATTAGGGGACGACTAAGTATTATCAATTGCAATTCTCCAACTGGTCTGGGCTTAAACCCATTATGACCAAGAGCAAGATCTTCTGCTCAGGGGCTCGAATGAGGTTCCTCTCTTGGTTTCCACGAAAACTCCCTGCCGATGACATACTTCGGAGTCCCCATAATTGCCTCAAGGCTTAACAAGATAGAATGTAATTCATTGATTAGATCTATCACTGCCAGAGCCCAATCCAGGTCCCAACAAATTTCTATCCTTCACTGGTCGCTTGCAACTGGTTAAATTAGTCTTTCATGCTATTCATGTTTTTTGAGCAAGTGTACTTATACTTCCTAAATCAATTCTTCATCGCATTGGGCAAATTCTTACACAATTTCTATGGAAGGGCCCGTACTTAGGGGTTCGTGGCGTTAAAGTCTCTTGGCATGATATGTGCCTCTTGAAGGAAAAAGGTGCGCTTGGTATTTGCAGGCTTTTCGACTGCAATCGGCCGGCTATGCTAAAACATATCTGGAAAGATAAAGAGTTCATGTGGTGTAAGTAGATCCATACAACCTTCTGAAGGACAGGAATTTCAGGGTTGCCAATAAACCCACTTTCTATTCTTGAGCTTTGAAGAAGATCTTGGATCTTCGCCAGGATTATCAGCATCTATTTCGATGGTATGTTGGCAATGGATGCAACATTTCCTTCTAGTTTGACTCCTAGCACCCAAGGAGACTGTTATACAAGATTCTTTCTAATATGAAAATCTATCGTTCTAGCATTTCTCGAAAGGCCATGGTGTCTGGATTTTTATCCACAATTCATCACCCCTCCTAGGTGACAGCAGCCTTGGATCCTAGTTAGGACCTCTCCCTTCTCTTGTCCCTCATAACTATTATTCTCTATTATGGCTTGGGCATCCCTCGTGGGGTTTTTAAATTACTACGTCTTGGCATCTTATTCATGCTAGAGATCAAGTTGTCACTTGGCATTCGTTTACCTAGGATCGCCATATTTCCCCTTGTCACTCCTTCCGTCTCTGGCTTATCACCTTAAACAGGTTGCCAACCCATGTTTTATTGCTCAAATATTATAGAATTCAAAATGGTGTTTATGTCTTTTGTGGATGTTGCGGGAATTGTAACAACCATCTATACTTCGGCTACCGTCATACAAGCGCCCTTGCTCTCTTCTGCGTAGCTAGATGTAATTTGATTTGGCAAAATTTTACTTGACGCAACAACCTTCAGTGGGCGTTGCAGCACATTCACAACTAGCTCTTCTACCAGAGTATTGTTAGATTTTCCCTCGATGCTCTATGTCATATTATTTAAACTGAAAGGAGCTATATCCTCTTCTACAACAAGAGTTTCATCCCACCAGCTATCAAGGCGCACATCTAGAAAGTTGTTAGGGACAAAGGACTAACATTCAAACATGTTGATGATACCCTTAGAAATCAGAGGATGCAAGCTAGTTGGGGCATCTCTACTTCAATTTTTGATTGATCTTCGGCTGCTTTTATTTAGGCTTATTTACCACTGTTTTTTGGCCATCTATTTTGGCCTCTTCTACTTTTTGTGTATATTTTCTTTTTCTACCACGTTGGTCTAGCTCCCCCTCAATCCAAGTTCGGTACTTTTCTAAATCTTCACTCATTGCCAATCGATTGAATCACGTCTTCCACTGGCGATCCCCTCTTGGACGAACCGTAATGGCAAAAATTGGTTGACAACCGTGAAGACTCGTGAGATTCATTCTCCAGCTCAAGATAGTGATACACATTGGGGGCTACTAATCAATCATCGATTCTGATATCTCTATTGAGAGGAGCACTGCAAGATACCAATGCATTCATATTGAGGAGATCTAAGCCTATAACCTGCGCTCATCACCACATTCACATAAAAGTTAAGTCATTGAGTTATGGATAAATTAGGCATTATCAATAGTCCTTTCTTACATGAAATCTTAGATGTGAGACTTTATTGCCAACCCTCACATGTCCACATCATCAATTGTCCCCTGTCATGTGTGGCTTCGATGTTCTCCCCTTGAATCTCAGTATCCTTTTGCACCAACAACTATGTCGACTTGAATCTCTACTTCCGTTGTATCGAAGGCACCGTACAACCACGATACCCACTTTCACCCTTCATCGCTTTTGCTAATCCGAACTAATCTATCGAGGCCATCAATGTCTCTCTTGTCTCGGATTCAGTCTGATTCCGGCTTCTAGGATTTCCAGACCACAAAATCCATATACCAAAACTTCGCGTTGATCATGTCCTCACCTGAAATATTCCACAAATGTTGATACTTATTGAGAGGGGGCCAACAATCAAACAACAACTCTATTACCACTTATTATGCCCGTTGTAATATTAACACGGAATAATAGGATATTGCAAATAAGTCAATGTGAAAATCCTGAAAAAAAATAACGAAGAATGATAAAGGATATCAGAGATTACGTGTTTCGGTCTGAATATGAATATCTACGTTCACGAAAAAAGCCAACAAGAACAGTCTACTATAATCGAAGAATCGGAGTTATAATTGTTCAATACGTTCGTTGTTTTTCATACCTAAATTATACTCAAATTCAAAGTGCTTACGAATAAAATAACTTAACCGGATATAAAAAAAAACTCACGCATAAATATTCTGTGTTCAGACTCCTTCGCGCGATCAAGAGGACGTCACCGTCTGCTCGTCCTTTTCCATGGAGGTAACCGTGCGCAGCTTTTCCCCTTCACGTGCGGCCGTTCAGACAACAAGAACGAAGAAGGGCCCACGAAATCGCCCTTTACGTTTTGTGTATCAGGCGGGCTGCGGCAGGATGATGAGGAAGGAAAACCCAGACCTTTTTTTTTCTTTCTTTCTTTCTTCTTCCTTTATAACCTTGGGCCCACAATAACATAATATTATATAATAGATGTGAATATGCCTTTTACTGTCATGCAGCGCCCCACCATCACAGAAGCTGTCTACCGCAGCCCGTCTTGATCGGCTAAAACGGTCAAGAGTAATAACGAACATCTTCTCAATAGAATATAAATAAATCCCATTGTTTGGTCGGGTTCAAAACTCAAACTCGAGACAAAAACTCAACAAAGATTAATCATTAAGAGAGAGGACTCTAATTTAAATCTATCAATTGAATCCATGTTCATTTAAAAGATTAATCATTGAGTTATGGGATGAATTAGCTATTATCCACTGCATTAAGGTTCGCAAGGGAGGATCATCGGTTGCTGCATTAAGGTTTCGCAAGGGAGAATGAGGGGGAGGATCATCGGTTGTGCTGTCGTGTAAGAAAAGATAGATAAAAAGCAGAGAGAGGAAAGCTAAAAGTCTAAAAGTAAGCGTACGAGGACGACATATTTTAAGGTGATTGGTTGTGGCATCCCACCATGTTTTTAACTTTTAAGACAAGTTGTCAACATTGCTTTCTGTCCGTCATGAATGACGTTTTTTCCACCTTGAACAGGCACAACGGAAATAGTTTGACGTGCGATTATTTCTACCAAAATTTTCTTGGATAAAAATTCAATTGCACAGTACAATATGCAAAAAATTCGCAAAAGAACAAAAATTAAAGACAACCTTTGTGTTTCTGTTTTTCTTTGTCCAAAATCTTCTTATTTGTTAAGCGATCAGGCGATGGTCGAGACAACTTTCGTGCATTTTGATTAGTCTATGTCCGTAAGTGATTTGGGCAGCTATTAATCGCAAATTTGCATAATTGCATCATTAAAATTTCGTAGGTCTATGTTTTCAATCCGGATCACTCATTATTTTGGAAAGTTTAGGTTGGAGTTACGGGTGATTAGTTTCAGGAAAGGTGGTTCCCACCTTGAAACTAAGAATCGAATCCAATAGGGTTGATTTCAATCTTTGGAATTGGGAGCCAACCCTGTCCACCCTCGAACAGTAACGTTATCTTTTTTTTTTTTTTTTTTTGCTTTCTCAATAGTTCATAAAATATTTTATAAGTTACTTTAATATAGAATGAAATAACTAATCACAAGAAAGTTATTAGTAAAAGAAGCGATCATTCCCCACAGATTATTTGTATTTTTTCACTTGCTGGATAAAACAAATGCAAACTAATAATATGCTCTGGGCCATTTTTGCCCATCCATTCCAATCAATTCGAGGAATTGGAAACCGAATCGGTTATTCATGGTTCCAAACAAATTGGACAGGGTGAGCCTCGCCATCGCTAGGTGAGGTCCCTTGCCTCTTGCCAATTGTCGTGAAGGAAGAAGAAGGGAGGGAAGGACAAAAAAAAAAAACGAAATAAATATAATCCTAAAAATTATTAAAATATATTAAAATTATCTCGTCATGACCGACCAGCTGAAGCTGGCCGAAATGGATTGAATTGGAACAAATGCGAAAATTTTGGGATTGAATTGGCACAATCATAATAGATTTGAGATTTCCATTGTAATTCTTCTCGTCAAACTTCATATCATGCATGTTTGTGGCTACATCAGAGTTAATTCCCATTTGACTTTTCTTGATGAAATGCTTGCTTTTTTTTTTTTTCTTTTCTGAGTCATCGGGAACAATGTGCCTTAGGAGAAAAACAAAACCGCACAATTGTGTATGCGGGAATGAGCTGTAAATTACATATATGAATTGTAATTCCCTAAATTGAAAGTTACAAAAACACACACTTGTTTCTGTAGAAATGAGCAATAATTACGTATGTGAGCGATAATTTTTCAAATTAGAGGTTATGTCTTATTATGAGTTTTTCTTTTCTCTGTTTACATAGGTCATTGTAATAGATATAAAAGAACATATACCGGAATTTGGGGGAAATTATTTTTTTCTCTACACTCTGAGCTAACTGTTTCATTATCCTCAAGACAGTGACTTCTCCTAAACAGATATTATCTATGGCGCCATTCGTTATTTGTCCTACGGTCTTTTGTTTTGTTTTGTTTTGTTTTTTTTCCTCTGAATTTTGAAATGGTACTTCTTCTTTTTTCATTCTTCATGCCTTCTGCATCTTTTGTCCCCTTTTCTGGCGGCATTTCACCTTTTTTCACGGTACAGATTCTCGCCCTCCTCTTAGGAAATTCCACAGCCATCATGCCGACTTTCGGAACACTTGCGATTTTGTGGCACCACGAAGCAATTAAAAAAAATACACACGCACGGGGCCAAATGAGACTAATTAATGATATTGTACTACCAATATCATTAAGGACTCGATAAAGCCCAATTGGATAGCGAATATCTTCTCGTGATGAAGAAAGATGGTGAGGTGAGGGTGCGCGTTGACTACTAGGATCTGAATCGAGCCAGCCTAAAGGATGACTTCTCGCTCTTGCATATTGACGTCCTAGTCGACAGTACAGCCGAGTTCGAGCCGTTCTCGGTTCATGAATAGAGTCTCTAGCTATAACAAAATCCAAAGAAGGAGGACATGTTGAGGAAACTATCCCCTAAGAATTTTGATTCTGACAAAACGTTTTAAGAAGTCTAGTTAATGGAAGTATATCTTCCTTGCAGAAATCACGATGTGAAAAGAACTTTGAACATCCCGCAACTGGCGTTCAGACTCAAGGAAGAGTCGTCACCATAGTGCTTCTGAATGGTCAGAAGGAGGAACTATGCTTGTGCCTCTAAAGGAATCAGAAGGAGGAGTCTGCGTCTGAGTAATTCAGATGAAGTGTTTGACTGCCTCAAATGGATTCAGATGGAGGACAGCATTGCCTTGGAAGACCTCAAGAAGACTCATGTGAGATGTCGACAGTAGGATCTTTAAGAGCTCAGATTCACAGAGAAAAGCCGAATCAGATTCAGAGAAACTTCACATGGTTTGAAGGCTGTTTCTGAACGGATTCAGATTCTGCAGCTGGACTAAGAAGACCCACGTTTGACAAGAGTCCGATTGATTTCGGAAATTACGGAAGTGAAAGGATTCGATCTACAGGATGATTGTCCATCTTCATTAGGACAAAAATCCTTGATTGGATATTATCTTTCTTTCCTTCCTCAGAAGATTCAACATCTCATCAAATGGAAACTGAGGATTTAGTTGTATGGGCGACTGAATCTGAAGTAACCAGAATCTTTCTTCAACGGGTACCTAGCATCCTTCCAAGTTTATCTCGCTCAATCAAGGTTGATTGAAGATTGACGAGTGATCCCGTGGAGCACCTTGACAACGGCTAGTTCGAGGTGAAAGGGGTATAAAAGGAGAGTGCTGGTATTCGTTCAAAGAGACTGGAAAAAAGAAGAGCAAAACTGTTGAGAAATTTATTTTAACTTCTCGTGGAAAATACTCTTGTGAGTGAGTTGAGAGAAGTTCATTGTAATCTTGCCATCATCATAGTGAAATCCAGCCAATCGGCTGTCATCGTGGGAGAGTGGACGTAGGCTTACTATAGCCGAACACTATAAATCTGTGTGCACATTTCTCCTTCGAACTCCTTTATTTCGTGCATACTTGATCTGTTTAGTTTCAATACTCAGTTCTGTGCTTGCTTGCGCTTATAACTCAAAATTTTCAGAAGCACCTATTCACCCCCCTCTAGGTGTCGTTGCTAGCTACGTCAATTGTATCAGAGCAGGTTGCTCACATTTGTGAAGTGTTCTACTTCAGAGCTAACGATCTATCATGTCTAGCAACAACTTCTCAGGTTCTGGTGACTCATCATTCCACAACAAACCACCGTACTTCGCGGAAAGGATTACAACGTTTGGTGCAACAAGATGAAGTGGTTCATCAAAGCACTAGATGATCAAATGTGGGATGTAGTAACCAGAGGAGTGGTCCCTATCATTTCCGCAAATACGGGATCAGAAGGAACCCAGCAACTCTCACAGATGCTGAAAAATCAAGAGACAAGGACTCGACTCTAAAGCTGTCCACTCACTTTTCTGTGCTCTATCCTCACCAATCTATAATCGTGTAGCAGAAGAAGAATCTGCGAAGGCGATATGGGACAGACTACATGTCACGTATCAGGGCACTAATCGGGTTAAAGAAACTAAACTCAGTATACTACTGAGTGACTATGAAGCCTTTAAAATGAAACCTGACGAAACAATTGCTGAGATGATTGACAGGTTTCAGATTCTGGCTAGTGGTCTGGCACAACAAGGTGCTCCTGTGGCTGAACCAATGCAGGTCAGAAAAATCCTCCGAGGATTAACTGAAGAATGGAACTACATCAAGCCTTCCATTCAGGAATGCCAGACTATAAGACCACTATCCATCGACGAGTTAGTTGGAACTCTGCAATCATATGAGACAGAGAGGAACAACAACAAATCAGAGATTCCAAAGGTAAGAAGTCAATTGCTCTTTCATCTAACTTTGATGATGAAATCTCAGATTCAGATGATGAAGATGAAGACGATGAAGAGCTCGCATTAATGGTGAAAAAGTTCAGAAAGATGGCAAGAAAGGTAGATTCTTCAAGGAAGAAGACATTCAGAAGGAACGATCACAAACAGTCTGGTCATGAAAAACAGGAAAGCAAGACATCGTATGCTTTCATTGCAAGAAAGTGGGACATATTAAACCCAAGTGTCCACTGCTGAAGAAGGACAAAGCCAAATTTGAGAAATACAAGAAGGCTTTGAAGGCAGAAACACTAAGTGATTCTGAGGAAAGCGACGAGGACTATGCAAACATATGTCTCATGGCAAAATCAGATTCAGACTCAGAGTCAGATACGGAGGTAAATCTTTCTGAGCTACCTGATGATGTCTCTGAATATATAACTGAGCTGTGCAAAAACTATAAAGAAGTTCTCAAAAAGATTTCAGTTTTAAAAAAGGAAAATCAATCTTTGAAACAGCAAGATCTTTCTCAAAAAGATAGGATCGAGTTTTTACAAAAGGAATTCCACTCTTAAAGGAAAGTCACGATCTTACTTTAAAGGAAAACGATTCGTTAAAAACTAAATTTGAAAACATAACTAAGAGTTTTTCTCATAGTTCTAAAAATCTGGAAAATATCATTTCCACCCAAATTCCTTTTGGTAATAAATCTGTCTTGTTTTGAAAAACAGGACAGTTTTGAAAACAATTTTTCAGATTCTGAGAACAGATTGAAACATCGACCTACAAATCTGCATATCAACAACATTTTTTCAGAAATTTACTAAATCGTCACTTCAACCTTACAAGCAATCTTATCACATAATCATTTTCAAAATCTGGTTTCAAACCATATCAAACGCATCATTCAAATAGGCAATATACTAGACCATCACAGAATTATTACAAGCCATATCATTCGCAAAATCGTTATAGATCATATCATAATTCTGTTAGACGTTTCAGAACATGCGTAGACTCTCATTCTCAAAATGTTTACAATGCTCATTATCCGCAGAACTTTTATAGAAGGTATACTAGTTCACCTCCTTCACAGTATCCACACAGATTCACAAGATCACGTTACTCTAGAAGTTGCTCAAACTGTGGTGGTAGAAATCACAGTAAAATTGAATGCATGTTTGTATGGAAACCTGTGAATAGATCTGCATACACTAACATCCATGGACCCCAGTAAATGAGGGTACCAAAACAAAGTAAGATTATTTTTTCTTGCAGTT
>JAGVVM010001350.1:0-26635 GCA_019149425.1 Psidium friedrichsthalianum | reverse complement strand
CCCCCCCCATCCCCCCTCGTCCTTTTTAGCTTACTTCCATCCCTTACTTCTCACCACTATCTTTGGGTTAATCTGTATTTGCCATTATGTCTAAAGTCTTTTTCACTAGCTACTCCTTAAGTTACTTTGTGGTTTATATGCAAGGTCCATATCCTTTCTAGTATTGTATGTCAGACTGTTACAGGCCTTATGAATAAGACTTAACATACTTCTTATAATTCTCTCAATATTCTTATCTTGGACCAAAATTATTCTCGAGCCATAAATGATGAAATCTGGCTCTTCAAGATCTCACACACAAATGGACTATTAACGACACTATATCAGTACTCCTCAAATGCAAAATGTTTCTTCTTTCTGTTCTTTGTTTTTTCCCAAAGCATCTCCTTCTAGATTCCTTGCTGAGATATCTTCAAGTCGGTTCTTCTTTCTAAAATTCAAGTAAAATTTTAGCTTTCTGAATTGCTCAGACTTTTGTAGTGTGAAAGTATTTGGATTCATCCTGTTAAATTGTGGATTATTCAACAATTTCGAAATTTCTCTTCATGCAGAGGACGGAATCTATCTTGCATACTCTGACTTCCATCCATTACTTGCTTGAAGATTCATCCTGTATGAAGGAACTAAATCAATGGTTTTCTAAGCAACTGGACACGGTAAGAATAGTTTCGGAGCTGTCATACCCTTGTTCTGGAAGAATATTGAGGTGTCATTGCAACTAAGAAAACTTTGGCGCTGCTATCTGACAATGTGGAATCAGAAATTATTTTCTGATTGTTTAAAGGAGTTTCCATTAGCTCGGTCCAACACCATTCTGTATGCTTGTCCCTGACAAGTTATCTGATGCTTGAGAGGCTTATCAAGCATGTCATTGGAAACATGCATTCTCCGTAAGAAATCTGTTAAGCCCTGGGTGGTGAGGGACTATCAGTCGGTGAGGGGACTATCAGTCGGATTTTGAACCCTGAAGCTAGTTCAAATAAATAGTCATTTTTTTTTGCTTATATTTGATAGTAAAGCTGTGAGTGAGATTATTTTTTTGTTTATTTGGTAGTGTAGATTCCTAAGAATGCATGGACTGGAAATGAGTTGTGGTTGTAAATGAAACTTTGAGTCTAAGCTTGTGAATATGTAAGGACAAATTATACTGGAGTGATTAAAATTTCAAGAATAATCAACTAGAGAAGCCTTTTTCCTTGTTAAGTAGGGAGAAGAATCAACGCAAATAAAGGGAAGCTACAATAGCATAGATGCAACAGTTTACTGTGGAGTTGAAAGTGAAAATATTAGAAAACTCTTTCCACTGGTATTTATGATGCCTGGGAAGTACATGAAGTGATGCATACTTAGATTGCAAAGGTTTCATCTGAGACAGTAGATGAAATGAATAGAGGTTATTTCTAGCTAGTTTTCACCTTCTCAGTATAGCCTGGCTTTCCAATTGGTAAAGAAAATTTTTATAGTTCAAATAACCACTTTGAAAGATGGTGAATGGAAAAATGAGCTTAAATAAGCCTTAAATGCTTTATGTAAATGGTGCTGGTGTAACAACTTCCAAACATGAAATGTCCCACTCTTCTAGTCTCTGATTTACATATATTCAAGTGCTTGATGAACTTTTTGCTTGGCTGTCAATGTCATTGCTACTCTTTGTACGTGAGCTTTGATGGGCATGAGAGGAGAAATAAAAGTATTTTCTTACGTTTGTAACTTTACTTGTCTAAGCAGCTGAAAGTAGCATTGGTTCTTGTTGTCAGTTTGTCTGTGGCATTGTTTAGTCTTGGATCGTTCATGTTGTGTCCTGCAGATAAATAATTACATAGTTTTGTGGCGTGCAGCACTCAGATTTTGGCTTGCTTTTCTTTGAAGGATGGCACTAGTGTTCATCGTCTTGTTTTGAATGAATGTTTCAGGGTCCTTTTCGATTAGTTGCCGAGGATGGCAAATCCAAATGTTCGTGGGTGAGTCTCGATGATGCTTCAGATGCTTTGTACGAGGTAATTTAGAGACGTTTTGAAGTGGTTGGCCTTGGCAGAATTTCCTTGTAAGGCGTTAGACTTAGGCTTGAGTTTACCTAAACTTTTGGTCTTTACTTCGACATAACTATTATTTTCGGCCCAGCTGGATCGCTGCCCCACAAACTATTGGTTTGCATGGCACTGCCCACCCCATGAATCATGGGTTGTGTATATGGTCTGATTTTCAATTATAAAACTCGACATTTAGCTTGTTTCACCGTTGCCTTCTATTTTTAGAGTAATGAACTGCTGATTTTCCCCTTTTTTGGCTTTTTACAACTCAACAGATTCAGAAAAGCCTCAGCATCAACGACTATCAGAATTGCAAAGGCTTCGTTCCATGTATGTGATCTTACTATTTAGTTTGTAAAATGCCCTCCCCTTCATGAAACTTCAACAGAAGTTAATGGTAGTGACTTAGTGATGGGACATGTCTTAAAATATTACTTTATAATAATAAAACAAAGTTGGAGGAGGATTTTCAACCTCAAATTGTTGCTCGAAAATTTCATGAAATCTCACGCATGATATTAAATTCTATGATAATGATTTATTTTTATAGCACAAACAAAATTGTAATGTGAATTTCTCCGCCTATATATTAATTTCGTAAAATGATGTTGATTTCCATAAATATTTCCATTTCTCTCATATTGAAAAGTTTTTCCACCTTTTTTTTTCCACATGCATGCATGCATGCATGCAATCTTTTGCTAGTAATCAGAAAGAGAAAATGAGTCTTACCTTATTGTTTTCTTCCTTACTTGCATAGATTGGCACAAGTGAGAAGCAATGGGTGAAGCCCAAGTTGAGAATGCTAAGCAGCAGCTATTCTCGTGGCCCTAAAGGCTCAGGTAACATCGATGAAGCACACATACACCTCGATCTTCATTCTCTGAGTGAGTTTTTAAGTTTTTTGAGTACGTGTGTTTTCTGGAAAGTTCTTCCTGTATTAGCTGGGACTGCTTGAATTGTTGGTTTGTATGCATGGAAACTTTAACCCCTGCACCGAATGGGCCAAAAGGAAAACTGTCAATAATGGAGAAGTTCCTTTTACATGTCCTTAAGAACTTGAAAACCAATGAAGTTCTTACATATTTCGAACCTGTTAAATTCATCTCAAGGAGCAATCCTCCTGTTGCCAATGTAAACTGCTCGGTTAAATAATAAGGTTAACTATGGTTGAATGGATTACTTAATCTTTGGTATCCTGGGAGAGGATGAAAAAATAAGCTTAATGCAAGTTCATTCCCTTCTCTTTGATTTGTGCTTTTAATTTAATAAAAATAAATAATGAATTCATTGATTTGGCACTTCAAGGAGACGGAATGAATTTGCAGTGGATGGCCTTTTGTTGTCTACATACTCGGTGGTTACCTATCCATTATTAGTTGTATGTGCTGTGACCAGATTTTGTTGCCGCTCATGTCTGATGTGATGTCTGGATCTTAACTTTCACTGTTTGATGACATTATTTAATTTGTGAATTTCTCTCTAGATGTAGGTTGCATGCAGAAAGGGTACTTTTCTCTGCATAAAGATTGTTCAATCCATAGTTTTGGTATCTCACAGCTCTTGGAGCCTTTCAACAGTAACGAGATTAAGCTTGTTCGATAACCTAATCAGCGTTGACTTTTTTTTTTTTGCTAAAGTTAATCAGCATTAGTAGTAGATGTTAGGTCAAAAATGCACTTAATGCGATAAGTAAGGGAGGGGATACAAAAAACAGTTGATGGCAACTAAAATTTTGCCAAATATATTGCTAAAAACCTATCAAAAAGGGTCATTGTTCTATCTTAGGAAAGAACTTAATAAAATCTTATACAAACTTTTTATTTCTATTTTTCAGCACTAAGATCATCAGCATTTAAGATTTGGTATTTAAACTTTTGCACTTGTTTTCAGTTTTATCAATCAGCCCTAAATGAAGGATGTCTCAGCCAATAATTGTAGGTCTTACAGTGCAAACATTAATGTCTTTGTCATATAGAAACAAATTATAGCATTATCCTGTCTCGTACGTGAGGCTAGCACCATAATAGTTCAGAACTGATTCTGTTATTCTACTTTGTTTTGAAATTTTTTTTTCTATTTTTGGTGCTAATAGCTGGCATATTGAGCAGGAGGAAGCATTCTGAGTTGGTGGGAGAATTTCAAACTTTGGTCACAAGAAGAAAAGTTGCTCTCTGAGGTATGCACTTCTCTGTGCTGTGTGATATCTAACTTCTTCTAACAAATTGCCCAATCTAATATTCTTATATGAACCCGTTGATGCTTATTGGCCATATATCAAAAGCATGATTGTATCATATTACTCTGTTGTTGATCTCGATTATTTCCATTGCTACTAAAGTTTACGCTCAACTGTGTCTTCAAAGGGTTATGCTTTGAAGAATGGAACAAAAACTCTTTAGTTTGCTTTTAATACAGATGACAAGTAAAGATGGAAGTGAGATTTATAGGATAAAATGTTTGAAAATTTTTGGTTTGTGTATAGTGTTAGATGATTAATCGTTTCATACTGTAGAGTTTAGTCATAATGTTCTTTGAAAATTCAAAAGATGATAGCAAGAATTTTAAAGGCATCAATTTCATCCATTTTAAAGGCATTTAAAAAAAAATTGTTGATAGTTTAGGAGTCACAAACAGTTTGGCAGATGAAGCAAAACTTTATGTAAAAGGACATAACATCTTTATTATGATATGTAAAACATAGACTTAATGTCACTTATAATGTCTTGTTGGTTATCTGAGTTTTGACCACTTCTTATTCTGTCCATTACTTTGCTTCTGAGGGTGGAAATTTTGATAGTTGAATATTCATGTGAAGATGAACACCTTTAAAGGCTCAAGAATATCTAGTGATCTCAATTTACATCAATTAATGGGGTTGAACTGGTTGGGATTACCATAATGTGTTTCTGTCTGGGAAAGACATATGCAAGCTATTCGTATCAAGCAATGGCATTTTAGGTATGAAATGCTGTAAAAGGAGCACTATAATCATATTCATGTCATGAACGAACTTACAAGTCCAGATTTAGTTGCTTACAGGGCTGTTTTTATTCTTGCAATGCTGTGTTTTGCTTATCTATCAACCCGTATTCTTTCCTCTTTCCTAGACAATTCCAAGTCTCTGCTGGGAGTTAGCTCAACTCCAAGATACATAATTTTGCAAGGTACTTCATTCATGTTTCCCTCTTGAGAAAAATGAATCCTGTTTTTAATTATAAAAATACGAGTCTTATGTTCTTTCATACAATTAACCGATTTACTTAGGTGATTACGATTGAAGGTGATGCGGCAAGAGTACTACATTAATCGGCAGAAGATGGTAAGGTTACCTGACTTTACATCTTTTTATACTGTCTTCAGCAGAAGCATTGCTACTGTTACTTTCTCTTGGAAATATTGAATGTCTTTAAGTCTTCAAGTTCCTGTGTTCTTTTAGGTTGGTTGAGTTTGCACCTATGTTTGAAATTCCCGGCCAAATGATCCTTATAGCTATTGAGATCATCTAGAAGTACTTGTTTTTCTGAGCTTATTGTTTGCAATACCTTAAACGACATTGCTGCTGAATTTTGAATCATTTAGACATGTCTATTCAACTCCGCGTGAAATTTTTACTACTGTGGTACTATACTAAAAACCATTTAAAGAGCAGGAAGAGAAGAATCTAATCTTGATTTTTGCAAGTACAACTACGGATGAGTATTACTCTTCATTTTCCCCCTCGTTTTTCCAGTTCTAGATCTGGATTCGACTTTAGATCATAAGTCATGATCAACGTTTATAAGTTCAAAGAAAACTTATGCAGTTCTCATTGATGGCGATTTATTGTCCTTCTCACCAAAAAGAAAAGTGAAGATAACTGTGGAAGTGAAGTCTTGTGGAAAATTTTAGTTGCAGAAGTAAACCTTAAGTCTGATGATGACCTCAAACAACCAGGATGGCTTTTGAAAGGCTCCTCGCTCCTCATCATTTGTTAAGGTTTTTGAAATTTGTTTGTAGAACTCATTCAACTATCTATTTTACATGATTATATAGCTTTCCCCTAGTGCAATCTTTTGAATAAATTGGCAGTACTTATACATTTATGTCAGATCATATGCGAAATGAACAAATTAGAAGGTGAAACAAGAGGAAAAGGGGAATGAAAATCTTTGGAATTTTCAGGGAAGAAGTTCCTTGTTGATGTTCTGAATCTGGAGATCTCCTGTTGCCAGTAGATTCTCAGTGCAGTACTGTCTATCGATATGCTTAATCAGTTGTTTTTGATTTGGATTAAGGGAAACAAGGTAGAGTGAACACATTGACAGGCTAGTGCACTGAAGGGATTAAGACACTGGATATGAATGTTATTGTAGTCAGAAGATTAGCTTTGGTAAGTGGTTGCTACTGCCTACATGTTGTGTCTTTTATCTGATTATGAAAAACTTATTATAGTAAACCACGTCTTTAAGTGTGACACTTGACAATGAGAAAGACTTTGCTTAACACTGTTCAACACTGCTGCTGTTAAGCTTATCTGATTTCTGTCTCTCTGTGCGTGCATAATCACATACACTCTTTCTTTGTGTTTGGCAGTTCATACATCATCTCATTATCAGCTTGCAAGGCATCAATTTCTGAAAATAGCTTGTCAGCTGGAAAAAAAGAACATGCTTGGAGCGTATTCACTGCTTAAGGTCATCGAGTCAGAGTTGCAGGGGTACTTCTCTTCGACCAAGGGACGAGTGGTATGTCAAGCCGGCAGTTCTTGTTGTTAGTCTCTCTTTCCTTCTGTGCATGTGCTGCTTAAGTATGCTCAGCAACAGGTTGTGGTTAATGTAGATCCCAATTACCTTTTGGGTTCTACGTTGCTTTTGAGATCAGTCAATGTCTATGCTACCTCTAAAAAGGGAATAGGATGTATTGTTTGAAGTTTTTCGGAGATATCGCTTTGGTAACATTTTCAATATAGTTGCTAAAAAATAGTTAGAAGGTCTTTCTGCCCACTGAGAATATGGTAGCTGGTGCTCCTTAGATTTTTTTTTTTTAATAGTTAAGCTACAGTTTTTCAAGTGATTTGTGGCATGGATCATGCAGTGTGTTAGATGTGAAGTTTCAAAGCTGGGTGGTCTATGCCTAATTTCACTTTGAATCTCTGAAATTTTAGTCTAGCTTCTGCTAAATATTTTTGCCTGTTACAGGATCGGTGCATGGCACTTATTCAAGCAGCTTCTGAAGTTCAAGAACAGGGAGCAGTGGATGATCGGGATACTTTTCTACATTGTGTTCGAGACCTACTAAGCATTTACTCAAGTATACATTTATTCCTATGATCTGGTCCTCTTTTGAAGAAGTATTTGTTACTTTTTTGTGATGTAGAGTAATGATTACGAAATTTTTTGTTTGCTCTTCTCATTCTAGATGCTCAAGTAGGGCTGTCAATATACGTCTCAGCTCCAGGCATTGTTCAGCAGATATCAGGTCTTCAGTCAGATCTCATGGCCTTAAAGTCTGACCTTGAGAGTTCCCTCCCAGAGGAAAGGAATAAATGCATCAATGAGCTGTAAGTTCCAGGATGCTGCAGAGCTATGAATGCATGTCCAAATAGCTTATTCCTTTTCATGTCACCTTGTCTTACTAATCATAATCACACTAGTGGGTTTTGGTTAGTCCACTGCTTGGCTACTATACGAATTACCATCATCCATCTTCTTAATTTTCTTAGTTATTGAGTTTCCTGGGCATTTTTTCCTCCATGAATGTTCATTACATGGATAGGAATATAAGGTTGGAAGTCTTGATATGTATGCTCTGCTATAAGGAGTGATCCTTGTTTCTGCATTTATGCTGGTGTTCCAAATTTGCACGTAATAGACATTGTACGCCTTTCTTCCACGATTTGGTTTCTTAGTCTGACAAGTGGTGTGAAGCAGAAGTAACGAAATTTGCTACAAATGCAGACTTAAAGTCCTTATGTCATAGCAGGGCTATCCGAACTCAAAGTAATGCCCACGGATGCACGTAAACCTGGACATTTCTTTTCCTCGTGGCATAGAGAAAATGTGATTATTTGATATATATATATATATATATATATATATATATGGGTTAACCAACACTGTAAGGCCATTGTTGTCAAGGTCCTAATTTGTCACTTTAAATATACTTTAACTTGATCAATATCGCTGTTAAGGGTTTGTGAATTAGTAATATTTTGTTTGAACAGAAATGTACTTGCCTTAACTGTTTATGTGAAGTTCTGTGGTTTGAGGTGATTATCAGTTCTTCTTAAATGCACTTTAACACCAATTTTGTGGTTTTGCAATTAGGCATTGTTTTGTTGCTTAGAGTATTTGAAAAATGTTGGACAACGTTTGAAATGTCAACATAGTTTAGTCTTTAAAGGGTAATGGTTCAGTTTGGAGAGAGACTCTGCTATGCCGATTAAAAAGAGCTATTGCCATTCTGGCCTCCATATATGTCTTTTTTTTTTCGTACTCAAAATTCTTTACTTACAGACAACATGTTTATAAAATGCGTGATTAATAAGCACAATCATGTTGAGTAAAATCTCAGTTGCTTCCATTTATTGTTTCCTTTATATGTTTCAGGTGCACCCTAATTCAAAATATGCAGCAATTGCTTTTTGCATCTTCAACAACTGCGCAACCAATTCTCACACCTCGGGTATGTTCGCCAGAGTCATCTTTTGCCCCGATCCAATGATTTATCTCCCAAGTTCAACATATGTTATCTAATGATAATTCTTGCCTATATCAGTTCATCACATGTTATCTTGAGTTGTTTGCAATTGGTGGCATATTCCAACTGCATATGGGTGCAGATGTTAAAATATTAATGCCTGCTGATCTTCTCTTGGAGACTGGTGTGTGTTCTCATGGGAAGTTTGATATTATTTCAGCCACTGATGAAAGAGCTCGATGAGATGGAGAAGATTAATGCAAAGCTAGCTGCCGCAGTTGAAGAGGTGACTCTTGAACATTGCAAAAAGATTGAGGTAATCTTGATTTTAATTCTAATTTCATTTGAATAGTGAATACTCACCATCCTATGTACTTGGCGACAATCTCCCTTGGTTTGTTTGTTCTGCTCCAGTGTCTTTTTGTTGATTTCACATGCTGTGATTTGACTTAGATTGATCACGACATGTTTTATGATATAATGACAACTACTGGCTGAAAATTAACCACATGAGGAACTGAATTCAAGACATCCATTTTACCGCCTGGATTAATTCGCAAAAAGAACTATCTCCTACCCTGGTGCATCCAACCACCATTGGGGCTACTTTTATGCTTGATGATTGAGGGTGGTTCATTCTATTTTACATGGTCACGAGCAGCGCACACGTCTGCTGTACAGATGTGGATCTTTTCATTTGTGTGAAATTGAAATATGTATTTGAGAATGAACAATACGGAAAATTGTATTCCCTGTTCTTATTAGTCTTCCTATTTTGAACCTAAAAGGGATAATCCTCAATTTGTATTATATATTAATAAATAAACTGCAGGAACACTATAATATGTAAGAATTTCTAATTGTCGTTGTTATATCATATGGGGAGAATACTGGGATTAAGCAATCACGTTGTTATATATTGAGAGAAAAAAAAAAAATTTCTTAAAGGAAATACATGATGAGAACAATTACATTGCTAATTTGCAGCATTAAAACTCACCAAAACAATTTGCATTGATTGAGATGAGCACCTAGGAGGGGAAGAAATTCTAGTCGGAAGCAAGATGAGTGGACAGTGCGAGAAAAGTTCTTGCAAGGGAATGATCAACATCTTGCTTGTTAGAGGTTCCCGTGGTGTTCATTAAGGACACTACTAGGAATTATTATGTAATAGCGTGTGCGTATAAATATATAGGGGTTTCCTTTTGAATTTCCAGAATTGTATTCGTTGTTTCGGTGCAGATTGTGAAACATCACACGCAGGAGGTCGAGCTCCAAAGACGGGTTTTCATTGACTTCTTCTGCAATCCTGAGCGTCTGAGGAGCCAAGTCCGGGAACTGACTGCGCGAGTCAGAGCTCTTCAAGTTTCCTAGCACGCTCTTAGTTCTGCTGTAGATTTTTACCTTTCCTTTTTTATAATGGAGACTCGAATATTGTTTTTCGTTATTTTTTGGCGGAAGTTTTCCGGTGAATATCAAATGCAGAACATTCGGTGACATAACAAATGAGATCATCTGTTGTGTTGCTCACACAGGTGTATAGGTGTTTGCATGTTGCCTTCGAAGTCCCGTCACACGTCTAAGGCCCTCTAGATCCATTCCTTCAATCTCATCTCCGAGTTGCTCTTGAAAGGAAGCACAGCACCGCGTCCGAGAGATATCGGCAGAACTAATTTTACTTGGTGAATTCCACCTTCAAACCCAGAAAAAACGAAAAGGAGCACAATCTGTAATTTTATTCTTGTTTATGTCCTTCATCTGCGGGGGCTGAGGGGCAAGGCGAGATCGGGTCTACATGCGCATGCTTGGTGTTCTATGCGTCCAATTGCTTTGAAGTCCATGTTAATACTAGCTTACTAAGCTGCAAATTGATTGAGATGTGCGATGCTAACGTGAGGCCGGAAAACAGCTAGACTGAGATACCCTCGCTCATGGCGGCAAGATGATCTTTTGGACCAATGCAGACAATTATGCAGGTTTATTCCCGAGTGACTGCACGTCTTACTAGCAACAGCCCCTGTTCCGAGCTTGAACTGGGCTTTCATATAAACAGTTAACCCAACCCCAGGACTTTTAGTTACGATGATCGTGGAAAGATAGAACTGCGAAAGAATGAAAAAGCTATGTACAAGCCTAAGAGGGTTCTAAAACCACCCTCAACTTGGTGCATTTAGCCTTGCCGTGAACCCGTCGGAATAATGTCCATCACATGAAGGACTTGGTGGTAGAGCTCCTACCAAATCTCGACAGCAGATGCGGGCTGCCGAACGAGCCACAGTGGCGGCGCCCGAACTTGGCTTCGGTCGAATTAGGCTGCTCCGAGTTCGCCAAGGATGATTTGGTCCCTTGATTCTCTCGGTGGAGATGGCACCGGAAGGAGCCGCGTGGCTTGTTGGGGAACAGATGCAAGTCCTCTTGCCCGAGGGAGCAGCCGGTTCGGTGTGCTCTTTTGATGAAGCGTTCATCTTGGCGTTTTTCTCGGGCTCTATGATTGCCTTGATCAACTCCTCACCGCGATTCAGTGGACCCTTCATCTCCCTAGCCCTGTATAAAATTTTTGAAGATCAACTTAAAGAAGATCCACAGCGCAATTTAAGCTCTTTATGCTGGGCATCCAAAACAACGATTCGAACAGCAACACGTCCTAAGAGTGACTTGCGAGATCATGCGACGAAAAACAAAATGTACGTACCGGATCGATGGCTGGGGCTTTGAAGAGGAGTAGTAGTCGTCTTCTTCTGAGTCGTGCGTCTGAGTCTGAGCAGGCATGACTCGTTCTTAGAGAGAGAGGATCGAAGAAGAAGATGATGAGATGAGATGAGATCAAATCGAAGAAGTAGGATCCGGGCGTTGTTGATACTGATAAGGCGAGCCAAAAGACGGATATTTTTTTGTTCAAAGTAGGAAAAATCCAAATCTCTCTCTCTCGTACTCGTACTCGTACTCGTACTCCTACGAGGTCGAGCCAATGGCCAATCAACACGACCGTGCATGGCGCAAGGGTGCGTCGCCACACGTGTAGCTCGTTCAAATCACTTGCTCAGCATAGGCCAGCCCCTTATGATATAGCGACTAAAGTTGTTTGTCCCCTTACTGGTTTCATTTATTTATTTTTTTATCAAAGTTTGTTTGTCCCATTGTTGACGCCAAAATATTTGTAGTTACAATTTCTACGTCAGAGTTTATTTGTATTTACATGGTAAGGGATTTTATCAGTGTTTGTATCACACGTGGCTAGCACCCATGATAAGGGTGCACGCGGCATTTAACATATTCATGCGTGTACCTGTTGGCACCGGAAAATTGCCCAAGTTCTCGACCACCGATGATTCGGACTAGGACAGGTCGAGCGCAAGATTTGGCAAAAGTTAAAATTTCGCCGAGTGTTGAGAGCTATTAGTCGGCAAACATAGGTGGTCGGACGAGACAAGATTGCTACCGGTGTTAGGATTTGGTGCACGATCACAATAAAGTAAAGCGTAGAATGAGAAAGAGAAATCAAGAAACGAGATTTTGTCATGATTTACCCTTAAACTAATGCTATGTCTAGCGGAGAATTTTACTATAATTAGCACTGCATACATTTTGTTACATCGCTTAATTACAAAAAAAAGAGTATATATAACATTAACTATTCCTTAATCCAAGCCTGAACTACTAATGAAAAATATGGACTCAAACTATAAAAACTCTCTAGTGTCTACATGATTTCCTATTGTTGGGAAGTATGAACCACCCCTCAATAGTGGGTAGTAAAAGCTAAAGGAAATATACTAGGTCTTGAGGTGTGGGTGTCGATGAATGAGGTTCAGTTTAGTCAACGAGAGAGTCGAGATTGAAGTGATTTACAAGGGATCAGAAACAAGGCAGTTATCCAAGTGATGGAGCCGGCAACCTCCAAAGCAGTCGTGAAGCTCAACATGGTTGTAAATAAGGGTGAGAAAATCGGACCAATCGGACTGAGACTAATAGTCCGGTTCTCGTTCTAGAGGGGTTTAGTCTGGTTTTAAGTTCCTAAAATTGAAACTGACGACCAGGTGCTCCGGTTGCCGATTCTAGGGACATAGGACCGGATTGCTCGGATTGGACCGGTCAAATTTTGTGTGCCATAGATTTGTTCTAGCCAATTTACTTTCAAGAAGTAATGTGTTATATTCATAAATAAGGAACCGTGTGTGCGCAACAAACAGTCGTGCTTCTAATTGATTTTAGATTACGGGTGAGTTACTAGCAGACGATACGTGGCATGCTTGTAACAAGAGAAGAAGGCGCTTTGATGCACTGCAGTTTCTGATGAAACCTCATTACTTGCTTGCTAGCAGGAAAAACTGGAAAAAAAAAAAAAGGGCAGAATATGCAGAGACAATAAAGAACAAGATTGCTTCGATCCACTAGCTCGCTGAAGAAAAGAGGGCGATGGTGGAAGCCAAGAGAGGGGAAGATGTATGCAAGGCAGAGGAGATGGCTGCTAAGTACCACGCAACTGGATTTGTTCCGAAGAAGCTCCTCATCTGCTTTGGAGGCTGAACTATCCATCCTGGAGGAATGAAACTCTTCCAAAATCTACATGTTCCAGCTCGGTTTGTGTCCATTTCCTTGTCGTAACTATTGCTCTTTGAAGTTTTTGCTGTTCATATCTATAGTTCTCGAGTGAAAGTATTACTTTCTAATGGAACATGTAAAGAGAATGATCAATGAATGGGAAATTATGGTACTTTTTTTTGTTGTTATGTTAACGATCCAATGAAGCTACCCATGAATTGAATCGGACTGGTTGGTCCTGTCTAGTCTGGTTCGATTCTCGGTTCTTGAGGAGAACTAGACTGGACCGGGAACCATTCACCCCTAATTGTAAGACCAACATAATCATCTGATCAATGGAGCCAATAGTTTCAGAAGTCGCTAGCTATAGTAGCCCGAAAATATGGATGGTTGTAACTATCATGAAGTCAAACTGCCATTGTAACTGTCAGTGTTAGAACACAATGTCGAAGTAGTGGTTTTGTTTGGTAATCTACTGTAAATACATGTGCTTGTATTCTTTTGTAAATGTTGTGAACTGTTGATAGTAGTTATAAGAATTAGGATTGTAATTCGAGCAAAAGAGTATCAATCAATCAATGAACGATGACTATTTGCTTTTACCTTCCAGTTTATATTTACATTTACAATATTTTTATGTGGCTATCGCAATTGCCTCCAGTCTTTCTACTTTTAATTTTCTCGTTAAATTGGTTTCTTGTCCAAGAATTGGCAAAGGACCCCTCACATCCTTTGCAATAAGTTTAGCGATCCTGTTGCGAAAACAAGCCATCGAACAATAAAATAGATAAATTAATAAAATAAATTGAATACCAAATTTATGTGGTTTGATCGAGGTGACCAATGTCCTTGTGAGAGCAACAAAAAATTTCACCATAAATCAAGCAATGTAACAGAGATTGCAATTACACTTAGTTACCCAAACACTCTCGGTGTTTTGTAATTCCTAGTTACACCCAATAACTCATACAATATTTAGCTCACATAATTTTACACAAAATAATCTCTCAATCTCACAATAAAAATCTCAGATCTTACTCACAAGGTTAATTGCCTCCAAGACTCTATTACTTAAGGGTATAATTAACAATAAGTTGTCTCTTGGATAGTATTTACAAAGAACATGCACTTCTTATATATAAAAGAAAGAATTAAGTCCAAAAACATCTTTTCTAGTAAACTTACTCCAACTAGTACATCTACTTAGGAAACTTTCCTCTTCTTGCTCAAAATCGAAATATATTTTCACTAGGTCCATCACTTGAAAGAATTTTGTCGACACTTTTTAGCGAAACAATAATCAATCTCTATTTGAAATAAGTTTTAATGGAATGAGAAATTTGAATGGTGTTCATAGTGGGGTTATATGGATGATCACGGACCAGTTTTGCAAAAAACACCCCCCCCCCCTCCCCCGCGTAAAAATTTATTGATTGATGTCTTTTCTGGACCAAATCAAAACTTACATATCCTTGTCAAGGCCTTCAAATTGACTTATGATGTTCATATTGGCTTGGACAGGAACATTTACTTCGAAATAACTTGTACAATTATTAAGCCTTCTTTTATATTTCTGTTTGTCTTGGTGCTGACAAAGATGCCAATTTCGAACACAAAAGCAAATAGATAGATCCCTTGCAAAATCATGTCGTCCATGTGTAGAGATTGAAAAGCTCCTCCCGATAAAGTGACGGGCAGATTAGACTGCGCGAGAGACAATTTCATCATGGTTTAGGGGAAGACTTTTCTTTTCTTTCTGGCCACTAATCAAGTATTATTATCTGATCATCTGGTAAGAACAAAAGGAAGGGATCTTTCCCTTTTTCCTATGTTTCTCCATTTGCTTTCTGCCCTAGAAGGATGTGTTCTACCCCACCGCACTCACCTTAGAAAAAACGAAGAGACTAAAGAACCTTCCTTTTGCTTGTCCTTCAATAAATCAAATTCTCAATCCATCTCCACTCCTTTCATAAAAGGAGAAGAAGCAGCAGCAGATAATATATGGCAGCCACAAAAAGCAACCGAAATTTGCTAAAAGATTAAAGATACCCAATTGACAAAATCAATCATTCCTCTCTCACATGGCAATTAGATGACAAACCCACGATAACATCATCGTCTTCCTCAACTTAACATCTTTCTCATCCCAATGCTCACAAATTGGGAATTCAAATACAGCATAACACACACATTTTCCCCTGTGTACTCTTAGCTCATCTATATAATCATCCCCATCATCATCATCATATGTAATATCTATGTACTTGGTCCTATAAGACCCTTCTCTCTTTTCCCAGCTTCACGAAGCACAAGTGGGCACCAAGCAGCATGACCAGAATCTCCACCCTCTCTTCTGCAACCCAAAACAGCAACCATTAAAGGAGAAAACTTTACACCATTTTCACCAAAATATTTCATGCCCTTTTTCGTGTAATTAAAATATAGGAAGAGAAAAAGACAAAAAAAATGAGAAAAGATGGCGAGGGCGGATGCCTTCTTGGACTCGGCATAAAGCAGCTCAGGTGAAATTTTGTACAGGTCTTCATCAACAGGTTTTGGGGCAGGCCTTGTCACGAAAGGAGGGCTCGTAGGCTCCTTAAAGTCGCTGGCCCAACTTTTCTCCTTCCTTCCTTTGGCATCATGGTTCGGGTCACCGACTTTTGCCTGCAATTATCACCACCCACCACACCATTTTAGACAACATTATCTTGTCCCCCTTGATCATGATTATCATAATTGACTTTTCTCTCAGTTGTTTCTTGTTTCCATACACGAACCTCAAAAGAAACTCTCTATGGGTCATCTACTTTGCCATGCCTAGTCTAAGCCGAAGCGGTGGAAAAGAAATCGCAAAACCCACCTTCGTTATTCTTATCGATGACTATTCATCACATCATCAAGAAAAAAGAGCCCCCTGTGGGTATTTACACGAAATTGAAACAATTTGGCTTGCTTATAGAAGCAAGTGATGTTTGTGGCCGATTTATAGAAGCAAGTATTGATAATCTAAAAAATGACATGAAGTAAAAAACATGTCTATTTCAACGTAACTTTAACCTACGTAATAAGTTCTCGAATCGGCCAATTAACTTCCCAGCTGACTGATTTGACCATGACAAGTAAGTGGAGTAATTTAAGGGAAAAGAAGCCTTGTGATGCTTCCGATGAAATCATCTTCTTCTCCTTTCTTTTTTCCTTGATCATTCCCAAGAAGTGATTCAGAAACCCTAGGCAGTCGAGCTTACAAAAGCCAGGCCTGGACCATTCTTTATTTTCTCTTTACTTATAGCCTTTTCACTTTCCCCAAAAAGCGTGCGTTTCCAACAGTTGATTAAAATAATTGAAGTTGTTCATACTGGGGTAAACAAAAGAAGAAAAGAAAAAAGAAAACTTGCATGAGCCCATGATTCATAATTCAAAAAGAAGAGGAAAAAGAAGAAGAGGGAGAAGAAAAAGCAAGGTGAAAGGAGAAAAGGGTTTTTGTCCAAGAAAAGATGATGGATCATCAAGCAAGAAAGATCAACGAGATATAAAGAGTATATCCCAAGCAAGATTGCTAGATTATGACTCGCCATGCAAGACGCAGAATCTTAGCTATTAACAGCAGATTTATACCCTTTATATCTCGTTAGCTTATTTGACTGTATATTAGACCACTTTATTTGCAGATAGTAATACATACCGGGGTGGTAATTGGTAAAACCAGAAAAGGACGACAGTGTCTAGTGTCACTGACCCGGCGACGACGGCGACGAGGGACGACGATCATGGCCGGAGTGACGACGTCGTTCTGGTAGAGGTCGCCGGCGACGTAGAGGTCGCGGTCGACGGAGTAAGTGTAGCGGAGCATCCCGCGTTGCCTGGCCGACGCCTCGTCGAAGCACTGGGTGAAGGGGAGGCCGTCGTAGCAGTCCCAGCTTCCGAACGCCGGGATGTGAAACCTGTTGTAGTCCTGCATATGCGCGCGCGCGCAAAATAAACATCGCAAATGTACACAGTTCAAAAGAATTTGGCGAGAGAGAGAGGAAGTTGCTTACGTCCATTGAAAGTGGGAGAAGTTGCAGAAGGAGTCTTTTGGAAGAGACTGGAGCGCAGTGAGGAGAGCCCCGGAGAGAACTGGAGATTGGGTTTTCTTTCACTTGACAACTTTTATGGAAACAGGTCGGCACGGGAGGCTCTTTAAAAAGGCAAGGCAGAAGAGAGAGAGCAGTAAGTTTGAAGCATGAGGTCAAAAAAGGGTAAAACCCCTTTTTACTTTACTGAATTTTCGTGCTCCAAAGCTTTTCAACTCCTTCACTGCAATTTGGACATGTAATTAATCAAACCATGCGTCTGCCACGCTATCGGCGTGCTTGTAAATGGGTCGATTCTCTTATTATTATTATTAGGGTGAATCAATGATAAAAGAAGTAACCAACTTAGGATATTAGATGCTCGAGATAAACGTTGAGTCACCCAATTTCGAAATTTCCTAAGTTTGAGTAATTATAGATGGAAGTTACCCGATCAACATAGAATGAAAATTTTAAGGCCTTATTGAGTTAAACGTTGGGAAAGAAAAAGAGTACTTGATGATTTAACTATTTGCGAAGCGAATAAAAAATTTAAAAATGCTTGCTTGTAAATGGGTTGATTCTCTTTTTTTTTTTTCAAGTGAATCAATTGCAAAAGAAGTAAACAACTTAGGACATTAGATGCTTGAGATTAACATTGAGTCATCTGATCACGAAATTTACTGAGTTTGAGTAATCGTGGACGGACGTTACCCAATCAACGTAGAAAGAAAATTTGAAGGCCTTATCGAGTATGTTTAATACAGATATTTAATCTTTAGAATACTAGTTATACTTTGAAAAGGAAGAGTACTTATTGATTTAACAATTTACGAAGCGATAAAAAATTTTAAATATGCTTGCTTGTGAATGGGTCGATTCTCTTTTTTTATTAGGGTGAATTAATTGCAAAAAAAAAAAGTGAGCAACTTAGGACATTAGATGCTCAAGATCAAAGTTATGTCACCCGGTCAAAAAATTTATTGGGTTTGAGTGACCATGGATGGAAGTTACCCGATCAACATAGAATGAGAACTTTAAGGCCTTATTGAGTATGTTTAATACAAGTATTTAATCTTTAGAATAGTAGTTATACTTTGAAAAAAAAAAAGAGCATTTACTGACTTAACTATTTATGAAGTGATGAAAAACTTTAAATATGCTTGCTTGTAAACGGGTCGGTTCTCTTTTTTTATTAGGGTGAATCAATTGCAAAAGAAGTGAGCAACTTAGGACATTAGATGCTCAAGATTGATGTTGAATCACCCGATCACGAAATTCATTGAATTTGAGTGACCGCGGATGGAAGTTACCCGATCAACATAGAATAAAAATCTTAAGGCCTTATTGAGTATGTTTAATACAAATATTTAATCTTTAGACTAGTAGTTATGCTTTGAAAAAAAAAAGTATTTAATGATTTAACTATTTATGAAATGATGAAAAACTTTAAATATGCCTGCTTGTAAATGGTCGATTCTCTCTCTCTCTCTCTTTTTATTCAGGTGAATCAATTGCAAAAGAAGTAAGCAACTTAGGACATTAGATGCTCGAGAATAATGTTGAGTCATCCGATTGCAAAATTTATTGAGTTTGAGTGATCATGGATGAAAGTTACCTGATCAATATAGAATGAAAATTTTAAGGCCTTATTGAGTATGTTTAATATAGATATTTAATTTTTAGAATACTAGTTATACTTTAAAAAAGAATACTTATTGATTTAACTATTTACGAAGAGATGGAAAACTTTGAATATGCTTGCTTGTAAATGGGTTGGTTCTCTTTTTTTATTAGGGTGAATCAATTGCAAAAGAAGTGAACAACTTAGGACATTAGATGCTCGAGATTAATGTTGAGTCACCCGATCGCGAAATTTACTGAGTTTGAGTGATCGTGGATGCAAGTTACCCAATCAACATAGAATGAAAATCTTAGGGCCTTATTGAGTATGTTTAATACAAATATTTAATCTTTAGAATAGTAGTTATACTTTGAAAAAAAAAAGAGTACCTAATGATTTAACTATTTACGAAGCAGTGAAAAACTTTAAATATGCTTGCTTGTAAATGGGTTGATTCTCCTTTTTTATTCCAGCGAATCAATTGCAAAAGAAGTGAACCACTTAGGTGATTAGATGCTTAAGATTAACATTGAGTCAACGGATCGCGAAATTTATTGAGTTTGAGTGACCGTGAATGAAAGTTGCTCGATCAATGTAGAATGAAAATTTTAAGGCCTTATTGAGTATGTTTAATACAAATATTTAATCTTTAGAATACTGGTTATACTTTGAAAAAAAAAGAGTACTTAATGATTTAACTATTTACGAAATGATGAAAAACCTTAAATATGCGTGAAAGCTAACTTGAATACTCCTTTACTAGTTAGATCAAATTTTCTTTTAAATGTGCATATTTTCTCGTCCTTGCTTATCTTATGAGATCAGGGTGCCAACAGCCAAATCTCTTCTTGTCTTGATTGTAGGATGGACCTGTCCCAATCTAGAACCAATGAATGATCTTTTGATCCTTGGCATTGGAGAACGAAATCAGAAATTGAACTGGCCCGCTCTTATTAGAATCGACAATGGTTTTAATTTCTGATATTAGCTCATTATACAATATAAAATCGTTTATTTTTTAAAAAAGGTTAGAACATACAGCGCTGGCGTAAATGACATTCTATAGAAGTGTTTGGCTTGCTCTTATTGTTTAACACAGAAATCACTTATGATTTGGGTATCCGAGTTTTCATCCTGTCATCGACCTTGATTCAAATCTTGGTGGGCATAAAAGTTGTGTTATTTGATTATAAAGTAAGCATCCAATACCATGAACTGGAACCGACCCGTTTGGATTAATTCCAAGGTAGAATTGGGGGTTCCAAATCCCGAAACACGGGCTCATATTGGTCTAGGTTGTGCCGAATTTCTCCGAACCGAGATTGGAACTGATCCTCTCCGTAAGAGGTTCAAAATCGAACCGACTGAACCCGGCTCCGGATAGAATCGAACCCGTGCTCTCACCCCGATCTAGGGCTCAGAGCCTCACAGGCTCGCACTTCACCGAGAAATGATACATTTTTCACTGCGAATCCTGAGAATTTCCAATCAACGAGGTGGGAGAGAGAGAGAGAGAGAGAGAGAGAGAAGGTGGAATAAAGAAAGCGAGGTACGTACGGAAACAGGAGGTGAGTTGCAAGGTTTAAAGACAGAGAGAGAATTGGAGATGGAGGGGGGTAAAAAGCAAGCAAAGAAAGCGAACTGAACCCCACCCATAGCCATAACCATGGTAGCACAGAAGCAGACACAGAGGCAGGTTGGTCATTAAGTCATGAGTGATCTTCACTTCATTCCCTTCCAACCAAAATAATAATGCATCAGCAGATGTAGAGAGAGAGAGAGATGGTGGCAATTTCCTGAGAGGTTGCTTTCTCTTCCTCTTTTTGAGGCGTTCCGTTCCATTATTCTAATATTCCACATTGAGCCCTCCTCGTGGGCTGGTCCCTACCTCTGTCATCTTTCTCCAACTCTCTCTTTCTCTCTCTTCTTTCGTATATCAGGATTCAGGAGCGGAGGAGGGGGCTCTTTGCTTTTGCCCTAGTTTGTCGCTGACGATCCTGAAGAGGAAGATGAAGATGGGGTCCGCTTGGGCTTTGTGTATATTCCCATGCATCATTAAGAAAGCAAACCATGAATAAAGCCACTCCCCCCTCTCTCTCTCTCTCTAGCTGAGCGGAGGATGGTTGTCCATTTCTCGAAGCACTTCCTTCCTCTTTTCTAGAGAAAATTCCAAATACAGATTCCAAGTGTTGTCAATTTTTTTTAATAAAAATTTCAAGTAAACTTTATTTCAAATAAAAATAAAAAACATCATTAATTTTTTAAATAAGAGTTCTAAGTGAACTTTATTTTAAATAAAAACCTGAAATGGCAATGAAATCTAAAAAGCCCGTATAATTTCAAGGGCATTTCGTTTTTTCCTTTATTTATTTATTTTCTTTTTTATTATACTTTTCCTTTTTCTATTTTCTTAAAATTTTTAAAAATTAAGAATTTAAAAAAAAAAAACAACAATGCACAGAGGTTGGACGAGGTCACCAGCCTCCGCCGACCCCTTACCAGTGGCGGACTAGTGTCCACAAACGGCAAGTGGGCAGCCCTCCAGCATCTGTGGCTATTTTTTATTTAAAAAAATAAAAAAGAGTAAAAAATAAACAAAAAAAGATGGGAAATGAAAAAAAATGCCATTTATGTCAGACCATTTTTTGAAACTTTATAACCACTTTAGGCCCTTATTTGAAACATGTTATATCACTTCAAACTCTTATTTGAGATAAGATTCACTCGAGACACTTATTTGAGAAAATGAGATCACTTTGGGCCCTTATTTGCAAATTTTCCTCTTTTTCTATAAAATGTTTACATGTTAAACCACCTTTGTCTAATGGCTTGAGAAATGACCCGTTAATCTTTTTTTGATCGGGCTGGATTTGGGCCGAATATATGAATAAATGGTCTAAGTATGAAAAATTCTTTACACTTGGAGTTTCTAAAATTGAACATGTACTCTACACCCATCAGGCATACACTATCTAACAATGAAACTAGCGAGTATGGCTATTTGCTATGTCACTTTCACATAGGTTGCGATAGTGAATGTTTCGAATGACATTGTTAAAGACACTTAATTTTGACCTAAGGTTTGATGAGAATTGACAAATAAATGATTATTAGTTCATCAAAAGTTCAATCAAAGGGTGCAATCACGCGTCCGATCGCATAATTTCTTTAGGTCATTCTCGTTCATGTCGAAATTCCCACACTGCGCAACCTATTGAATGTAGCCAATTTGTGACTTAGGACTTACGCAAATTTGCATATATTCACCATGTTTTAAGAACATTGACTCCTATGGCACGTGAAGTCTTGCCCAAGCTTGGAATGTCGGGAAAGATTTTCCTGCTCACGACATCGAAAAAACCAAATTTGCATCAGTGTTTTAGGAAATTATCTGATATCTGCATTCAAAAGATTTAACTGAAAAATATGGTCCAAAAATGGCGTTTGTGGAATGTTAATCCCTCTCCGTGGAAACTAAACACCCAGACTATAAGTTACCAAAATTTTTGCGACCAACAAATGTCTTCATATGCCCCCCTTTATGACTAATTAGCCTGATTTTTCATAAAATTGATCGGTGATGACTCCATTTGAATTACATTTTATTTCGAAATGCCGAGTTCCTCAAAACTTTCAAAACCCTTTCTTAATTCACAGTAACTACTTTCTCCTCCAGCAAAATCCTATCCCAGAACAGGATGAGCGGGGGCGTCGCGACAATCAATTAGATAGGTTGTCCAAAATATAATCGATCTTATCTTGTATCATCATCCGTCGATCATCCATGCTTTTGAATTTGAATTCGAGCCATTGTTTAGGAAACGTGCTTAGGATTTCATTATCGATGGGCATTTCTTAAGCAACCGGTCAAGGAAGCTTTTGCGGTCACCACCAACTAGTCGCCCGCTCTGATCTCACGTCGAATCACAGATTTAGAAGAAGAAGAACAAGAAAAAGTTTTGAGCATCTCTTTTAGGCTCCGGTGGAGACGCCGTCCATTTAAACACATGACCGACATCATCAGCTTCCTCCGCCATTAATGCCTTCTCTCTACTCCTCTGTTGCCCCTACGCGTTTAACTACCACACGCCTGGCCAGAGAGGGGGGAGCTTGGTGCTCTGTGCCCATGCCCACGTCCATTGGTCACTGTTCTCTCGTCAACCGAAGAAGACGGAAGCGGCAGCGGCAGCAGCAGCGGCAGCAGAATTTTAAATTCGATTTGGTACGGACCCAGTCAGACGGACGCTGAGGTCAACAATTTCTTCTTTCATTTTTTCAACAAAAGATTTATCTTTTCTTCAGCAGTCGTTGTCATTTAATGTTGAGCGCTAATCGGTTTTCCCGCTGCGGTTTACTGTTCGCACCCGCTGCGGTCCTCCCGCCTTAAAAAGCTCGAACCTGCAGCGACAAAGGTTCAGAGAATGACTTGTCCCTTTCTCATTTACTACAACATTCTCTTTTTCAATTTTTTTTTATTATCATCTTCTTCATTCTTGTCTGAAGATAATAATAATTAGTTAATCTTGTTTCCTATGTTGAGCTCAGAGGAAAGTGCATTTTAGTTAGTTAATCAACGAGTCGGTTAATTAGTTGCCGGCATAGGAGGTTGTCAGCAGAATCTCGCGTAACCCAAAACGAAGATGAACGAAGTATAATCCCTCGAATAAGTGTTTGAATCTCAAATAAATGGTCGCATCCGTTAAAGATCACGGCTCGAAAATGACCCGTGAACTTTCAAAACTTCCCTCATCCCCCACCCCGTGCTCCTTCTCGCATGAGAGCTCCCTCCCTCTCGTTTGAAAGCTTCCCTCTATCTCATGAGTAGCAAACCCTATTTTTTGTCCTGATTTCACTGTGTCCAGAATCCACTCAATGGTAACAACACAGAATAAACCCACCCCCATACCCATACACATTGAACCCCATTAACTCTTGATCTATCGAGCCTCCATCCTGCAGTCTCCACCCCTAGGTCTTGATACTCTGGTTGTTCTGGTTTTTGGGAGTTAAGATCAATTTCGCACTTCCCATAGTGGTCAGCGTCCCAACTTCTCTCCACCTTAAGGAAGACTATTACGCTTCTGATTCGAGAAGATGAGAGATAACGATTAAGAAATGCGCATGGCCTCACTGTGTAGACGCCTGGGTCACCTCTGGCCAAAAACAAAAGTAGCAATAATTGATGAGATTGTTCCAAAAGAGAGTCTGGAGGAAGGAGAACGCATAGCTTTTGGTCGCCTATTAAATAGCCATTCGATCAATTTTCAAGCATTTCAAACTACCACGAAGAAAGCTTGGAAAACTGAAAAGGTAGAATGTTCTCATTTGGAAATGGGCCTATTTTCTTTTGTATTTAAGAATTAGAGGAGAGAAACATGGCTTTAGAAACGGGACCTTGGTCATTCTCAAGACATTTTCTGATCTTGAAACCTTGCGTGCCAAGCACTCTACCTCAATTTTTACCTTTCGATCAATGTGCATTCTGGATGCATGTAGTAGGGCTGCCTGTGGAAGGAAGAAAGGAGGAGGTTATAATCAGTATTGTTGAGAAGGTGGGTAAGGTAGAAAACATAAAAATAGAATCAAAGGGCTTTGCAGGGCAATCTATCTGCAGGGCCAAAGTGAATCTTAATCTAGATTCTCCACTTGAATCTGGATTAATTTATAGTTTCAAAGGCAAGGAAATTTGGCTGGATTTTCGATATGAAAGACTACCAACCTATTGCTACTCTTGCGGAAAAATGGGTCATTATGCTCAAAGTTGCCCAACCATCCCATATGTCGAAGAGGCATTTGCAGACAGTGGGAACCAGTTCTATGGGTCGTGGTTGAGAGTTGAGATGAACATACATAGCCTTTTCTGGCAATCCTATTATGAAGCTAACAAGAGGGACTGATGGAGGAGGAAACCATACCAGAGACACCAGAAAACTCAGCTAGACCAGACATTTCATAGGGAGCAGAGAAAAAGAGGCAAAAAGGGGTCTGTTCAAAAGAAGAGAAAGGTAAAAGAAAGGTGAGGGAGTTAGAAACTATTACCTCGGAAGGAGAAATCTTGGGAACCCCTCCCATAGCAGCTAGAACCATTCCCCTGCTATTAGAACTCCTTTCATTCCAGCAAGCCAGTGATGCTCTGAATACGAGTCAGAAGAAAGCAAAATTCAGAGTGACTAAAAGAGGAAGGAAAAGTATGAACAGTGATGTTGGCAATAAGCAGCCAATGTTATTGGACGAAACTAGTTTACTGGACACTCCTGTTAATGCTGTGGAGGAATCAACAATACAGGCTTTGGTAGCTTGCCCTAAAAAGTCACCAGGTTACAAATGAGCCTACTTGCTTGGAATTGTCAAGGGTTGGGTACACCCTTGATAGTTTGGGCTCTCGGAGCCACTATGGTTCGAGAAAGGCCTAGTTTGGTGTTCTTGTGTGAAACAAAGAATAGAGAAGATGTAGTCCTAAGGGTGAAAAGGAGACTCTTGAGCAGAAACACCTCGTGGTTAACCCTATAGAGATTGGAGGTGGATTGGCATTTCTTTGGAAGTAGGAAGCTAAGGTCTTGATCTACATAGCTACGGAACATTATATTGATCTGAAATACACAGATCCCACCATGAAAATCCCATTTAGAGTCTCCTCTGTCTATGCACTAGCAACATACAAGGAGAGAATCATCGCGTGGGACAGAATTAGACAACTCAGATTTATGTGTGACCTTTCATGGGTTTGGATTGAAGACTTTAATGAGACTCTTTATCACTGGGAAAAAGTAGGAAGAAGAGAATTTGAGAACTATCGGATGCAAACTTTTAAAGAACTGCTTGACTCTTGTGGCAAGATGGACTTGGAAAGCAAAGGATGTGCATTTACCTGGTCAAACAACAGAGAAGATGGGCAGATGGTTAAAAAAAGACTTGACAGGGCTGTGTGCAACTTAGATTGGAGATTAACGTTCCCCCTAGTTGAAGCTTTTGCCCTACCTGAAATTAGGTTTGATCACAACCCAATAGTTGTATCCCTAACTGAGAAAAGAAGCAAAAAGAAGAAACCTTTCAGATTTGAGGCTTTTTGAATGGAGAATGCAGAATGTGGTGGTGTTATTAAAGAAGCTTAGGAAAGGGCTGAGAAATCTGGTGGAGGGCTGGTCCATAAAATAAAATACGTCTCTATAACCCTAGAATCTTGGAGTAAAAGATGCTTTCCCAACTGTCTGAAGCAGATAGAGGAATTGAAACGGGAACTAGAGGCTTTAACCAATGAGTCTCACCCCAATCAGCACACATCGAGTAGAAAAGACATTTTAAACCAAATTGAGGATCTCTGGAGAAGGGAGGAGAAGTATTGGGGTCTTAGATCCAGAATTAACTAGTTGAAATGGGGGGATAAAAATACTAAATTTTTCCACGCAACCACCATTCAGAGGAGACAGAGGAATAGAATTTCTATACTGAAAATGGTGGACCAGGTTATTTGGGTTAAAGACCCATCACAACTGAAAGAAATGACAACCAGCTTTTTTAAAAGTCTGTACTGCTCAGGGGGAGATAGAAACTTCCACCCAATTCTTAGCCAGTGCCCTCCTGCTGTGTCAATTGAGATGAATGCTAGTCTATCAGTCCCTGTGTCTCTTGAAGAGGTCCAACAAGCAGCTTTTAAGTTGGGATCTTCAAAAGCTCCAGGTCCTAACGGACTTAATGGTTTGTTTTTC
>JAGVVM010001349.1:0-14753 GCA_019149425.1 Psidium friedrichsthalianum | reverse complement strand
ATCCGATTTTGAGCTTGCTGCGAGAGTTTCTGGTCTCAGGGGGGATCCAGATCCCAATTGGCGCGCTTGTGGGCAGGACAGTCATTTCTTCCCTTAAGGGAGGGGGACCGGGGCGGTTCGTTGTTTCACGGCGGGGTGGGGGGCCAAAATGAGGGTGACATTACAGGTAATCCTGTGGTGACTTCGTAACACAGAATGTGATCCACTTCCCGAAAGGTCTCCTGGATTGGCAAGGTGACCACGGTTTTTTAAAGTGGGGAGTAAGCCTATGCATCTCAGTATAGGCGGTGGGTGGAAATCTCTGAGGGCAGGCCCTTTTATTGGATGGGTACCAAAATGACCATACTAAAGGCGGTCCCGTTCCAAAAGTCCTTGGAGCAGGCATTCCTTCGTTAGATCCCCACATCGGGTGAACCTTTTATCATCAAAGTCCCTTCTTCAAATATGCACCAAAATGTCCTGTCCTATATTTTCACAAAATCCTTCTTTAACAGTCACAAATTCACTTCTTAACCGAATCACCGAAAATTTTTTTTTCTGCAAGCACGTGGAAAAATCCTTCCGTTTACATTCACCCAAAGTTTCCTATCCTATTTACAAAGCAAAACGTGGTGCCGTTTACAGTCACTTACTTAAATTCCAACATTCGTTTTAAACTTGTTTATCTTTTTCTTATAAAAAGGGTCCTGTCCTTACAGATCACAATCAATGATGTCCTTTGTCCTTATATGTCAACACAAATTTCTTGCTTATTTTACAAGCATTTTTTCTTTTCGTTAAACCCTACATCATATAAATCTCTTATTAGAATTCCCTTTATCACATCAATATTCTATCATTTTACTCCCACACCATACTAGTCAAAATACAAATGTCTAATCCTTTTAATATTATATATCAGTCACACTATAATCCTTTCATTAGGAACTTCATGCAATGGGGTGACCCCAACCATATAGGTCGAATCATCATTAAATTTCAAATCATTAGGATCCTTTAACTAGGAATCCATCACTGGTAACGCCCCCCATAACACGGGTCAAAAATCAGGCGAATCCTCTAAATAGGATAGATTCGCTACTAGAGTCCTTTCATTAGGAACTCTGTTATGGTTTACCTACCATACTACGGGTCAAAGCTCATGTCTTCCTGGAGTATCTTTCGAATGAATCCTTAGGTGTGCCTGTTCAAAGAGTGCATTCATGCTAGGCAACAGCCATACGATGAGCGAGGTAAGCACCAGGTAAAGTTCTCACTCTTGTCTCATCCCGTCAACTTCATGAAGCCTCCTCAAACTGATCTGGTCATCACTTATACAGAGAGGTATTAGAAGATCGCTGTCACAACTCTTTTGTCCTCCTGGTTGAGGTCGTTAGGATTCAGGGGGTGTTTCTCATCGTTGAAACGTCCAAGCTCAACCTCCAAAGTACCCAGAAATATCTTTAGAATTAATCTTTGGGTGTCTGTTTCACAGAGCATTCATGTCAGAGGGGCAACGGCACATAGCGACAGGTAGGTAAGTGCTAGGAAAACGCTCTCGCTCTATACGTGCTCCCTCACGTTCATAAGAGCCTCCTCGAAGAAAGCCCCGTTTTGATCATACTTGCACAGAGAGGTATTAGAATCGATGTCACAACTCTTTTTATCTCCTTAGGTTTGAGTCGAATTAGAGGATTCGAGGTGTCATCATCGGTCTTTGATTCTCGATTAACCTCGTTGTACTGGACTTGGAGTCCCTTTCAAGAGGGATAGTTGGTTGACACCTGATTTTTAGTTAGGGGGGTCTTTTTTTGTTTTTCTCTTTAAAATTAATAAAAAATTCATAAAAATGTCACAAAAATTAAAAATTAACTTTGGGAACCTTAACCAAGCCTAAGGGACCAATTTTTGACGCGACAAAAATAAATTTTCCATATTTTTAGTATTTTTCAGCATTTTTATTTTCAAAAATTCATAGAAAATCAATAAAAAAATGAAAAATTACAAAATCGAGCTTTGAACAGCCTTGGCCAAGCTAGGCAACCATTTTTGAACAAAATTTTTTTTCATATTTTCTGTATTTTTTAATATTTTTCAGAAAGTTAGGAAAATTTTAATAAATAACAACATTTGATGCCATAAAAATATGAAAAAATAGTCAGTAATTTTTCTTTTAATTTTCTCTTCATTTTGGCCAAAGAAAAATTTCAAAAAATTAATCTGGAATTCGGGAATTACTTTAATTAATGTCATTTTCCTAATGTAATTGAAAATTATAGAAAATTCATTTTAGCTCTATGATTTTCATTTTTTGTGTATTTTTGGAGGTTGTGACATTATCCTCTAATAGTCCAAATTTTTTCAATGGGCCTGATGGTATATTTTTTCGTTATTGACGTTCGATTTTGAATTAAATTATCATTTGTGCTTTTTCTCGGAATGCTGGCTGGGGGACAGAAATGGTTCTTGAGTTTTTGGTGTTTGATACCTAAATTTAATTTTACACAAAATTTGAGAATTAGTTCTCACAAAAAGATATTTCTCCACGCATTGACATATTATTTCGTTCTGCCTTGTATTTTCCATCGATCTGAGCGACACTTGCAGTCTGAAAAATATGAAGCCTCGAAAATGGTGATGTCCTCACCGTGCCTAGTCCGAGATGATATCTTTTGAGAGCTCTAATTGTCTGAGATGAGAACGGCAACTGGAGTACCTCCTGATTATTTCGATAAGAACGGGCAGAATCGAAGGTTTCCTACTTAAGGTGGAGGAAATATCGAACAATGCACTTGGCGGCGAGCCGTTTAGCACAGATGGTGAAGTACTTCACAGCTTACCGAATTGACCACATTTACTTGTTCATTAGAATCTGGGACTTCCAGAGCATGCCATGACAGGCCTTGTTGGTAAATTTAGACCGTCAATTCCTCTAAGTTAGGGAAGAACTTAAACGGGGGGAATATGGGACTTTGATCGTTTGAGCAATCCTCAAAGATGCGAGTTAATCGATAGAAACCCTGAGCTTACACATATACTTAATGATCCTAGTATCCTGCGGCAGACATTAGAGGTTGCGAGGAGCCAGACGCTTATGCGGAAATGATGCGAAATATGTACAGAGCTATGAGTAAGATTGAAGCTCCTCTTGAGGGTTTAACATGTTGCGGCGGATGTATGGAAATGTACAAGAACCTGCCCTCAATGCCACGATAATGGGAGGAAGTAATGGAAAATGAGCTGCGTTCAAACCCATTGCGACACTTTCGGTGGAGACAAAGAGATGGTGGAGGAGGCACTCATCATGAGAAGACATCATGAGGAGAAGAAAACTTTCTGTGAGTGGGGGAAGAGGCTTGAGCTCCTTTCTCTAGAGCGACTGAAACAGGACGAAGTAGGCAGAGGCCAAATGGACTTCGGAATTCTGGCCTTCGACTTCTCTAAAGCTCGTCTACAATAAGCGACGAAGAACCCGATCGCATCCCATCTTCATCGACTCGGAGGACGTCCTTTGAATCATATATCATCCCACTAGAGGCGGCGTTCGCAGTGGCCGAGATCAATTCAGCAGGGAAGACATTAAGGCCGACAAACATCGAGAGAACTATATCAGTCACAGTATAAAGGCACCTGTGGGGAGATGGCAGAAAGGGAAGGACCTGTACTAGTATGCCAGGGATAAAAAAAAAAATCAGAGGCAGCGGATATGGAGGCTGCTAGGGAAGAGATAAAAAGAATCAAAGAACAAGAGAAGTAGGCAATGAGGGAGGCACTTGGATTAGCTCCTAAGTGTGCTAATAAGAACTTAGGCAGTTGACTAGATAAGCAAGAGCTGAAAGAACGGGTGAAGCGAGGCTCGACCGCAGAGGATTTTGGTGGACGTCATGTTGAAGCAGCACGTGTGGACGGTCTTTGTTTCTCTAGATTGCCTCATCCTTGGGAAGAATCAGGTTCTGTTCAACCCCAGTCAACCAGAAGTGTCAGCTGGCATGGAGAAGGTTGTCACGCTTGTATCTAGCTCACCAACAAGGAAGGCAGATTCCAGCGAGGAGTTTGAGGATGAACGTAGAGAAAAAAAAAAGTAAGTGGAGAGCAGAGAGGAACTTGGTTGAGGGGGAGAGAAATCGTTTGGTGGAGAGTTTTCAAGAGGAGTTCGGTAATTCGGTGATGCGGCAATGGTGGTGTCTGAGCTCCAGCACGATGATCTTCTCCCTTCGTTTGTGTCGTGTGGGTCTTCTTCGTTTCCGTCATTGTTCCAGAGGAAGGTCGAGTTCCATCCAGCCAGGAAGCAGTTCAACGGCTTCAGAAGTGGTGGAGGGGACTTCAAGATCGAGACGCTGAACCCGAGCGTGTCGCAGTCGGTTGTTAAGCTCGGGGCGAACGGCTCTAGGCAAGCCTTGAGGAAGAAGGTAGACGGATTGGAGGTCGTAGAGAGCTAGTTGGATTCGGAGCTCAGTTTCGGAGCTTCCGTCCAAAGAATTGCTTACTTGCAAAGTGGCAAGCATCAGAATTCTTATCGGACTCTCTTTCGGTGTCCAGCTCACTCCTTCACTAGTTGCTTAGCACTCTCGATTCTCAGGGAGATCTAGAGCTTCACAACAAGGAGGCACTCGCTTTACTTGCTTATGCTTGAACCAGTGAACTTGGGGCTACTTGAACAGAATGGCTATCAAGAATTATCTCTCAAGCAACAGAACACGAAAACTAGTGTCCATCTTTGTGGCCCCTGGTTTGTGTTGTCGTTTCTACTTCTTGGGAAAATAGCAATAGAGCGGCTTTGGTATAGGAGATAGCGTAGCTCGTGAAATAACCAAGCGTACTGATTGCAATGTCTCTACAAACCTGAACTTTGAGACGCATCACAATGATGTTGAGATCACTGAACCTCCCGAACAAAGGATTGAAGTGTTAAGGCCTTGTGATGTCAAATATATTGATTATACTCCTTGTCAAGAACAGGGCAGGGCAATGATGTACCTTAGAGAGAATATGATATACAGGGAAAGACAATGTCCTTCAGATGATGAAAAATTGCGCTGTCATATCCCGGCTCCTAAAGGTTATAAGACACCATTTCCCTGGCCAAAAAGTCGTGAGTATGCCCACTATACTAATGTGTCTTGCAAACACTTGACGGCTGAAAAGGCTGTCCACAACTGGGTGCAGTTCAAGGGTGGTGTGTTCAAGTTTCTGGAAGGCGGTACGATGTTTCCTCAGGGAGCAAATGTTTATATCGATGAACTTGCTTCAGTGATACCAATAGCTGACGGTTCTGTGAGGACAGCTCCTGACACTGGTTGTGGAGTGGCGAGCTAGGGTGCATACCTGCTGAAAAGAAATGTATTGGCCATGTCATTTGCACCCAGAGACAACCACGAAGCGCAGGTGCAGTTTGCGTTGGAGAGAGGAGTGCCTGCTGTTATTGGTGTCCTTGGAACAATATGTCTTCCATATCCATTAAGAGCCTTCGACATGGCTCAATGATCTCGTTGCTTAATTCCATGGGCTGCTAATGAAGGCATATATATGATGGAAGTCGATAGAATCCTTAGGCCCGGTGGATACTGGATCTTGTCTGGCCCTCCCATCAATTGGAAGATGAACTACCAGACATGGCAGCGTTCTAAGAAGGAGCTTCAGGTAGAGCAAAGAAGGATAGAAGAGCTGGCCAAACAACTATGCTGGGAGAAGAAATACGAGAAAGAAGACCTTGCCATCTGGAGGAAAAAAGTAAATGACCGATCTCGCCAAAGGAAATCTGCCCCCATACACCAGTCTAAAGATGCTGATGATGTCTGGTACGAGAAAATGGAGTCATGCGTAACTCCTTTCCCTAAGGTAGCAAGTTCTAATGAAGTGGTGGGAGGGGATATCACAATGTTGAAAATATGTCTCGAGTTTGAGCCCGAAGCGAAAATCGGAATTTCGAAAAATAGATATATCTTGATCTTGAAATAAAGATAAGATTCTTTTTTTGAAATATTCAGATATTGATATCCTAATGTGCGTTGGAGTTGCACTTAAGAATAGCAAGTCTAACTTTGACCTCATATTGAGTGGCAACTTTCCTATTTGACATGTTAGGGTCAGCTAAGACAAGAAAATAAAAGGAGATCTTGCAGTTATCCTCTTTGACATTGGGCTCCGTGCGTAAGAAGGAAAGTCCAACGTGAGATTTGCATTGGACAAAATATTCGGTCAACATGGATTTCTTTTGTTGACCGAATGTGGGTTGGATATTAGCTTCCTGCCGTGGGTATATAAAGCTCCGTGGGTTACGAAGGAAAAGTATTCTGAAGCGCCGCTTTCGACGAGTGCTTGACGAGGATTCTAAAGCGCCTTCAACGAATGCTTGGTGAGAGATCCTGAAGCGCCATTCAAGAGTGCTTGAGAGAGAGTTTTCTCCATTGCCTTTGTTCGCAAAATTATATCAAGAATTCAAGTGTCAAAGCCGATTAAATCTTGTGAGTTTAAGATTTGTGTAATTCCTTTGCGAGGTTGAGAGATTATTTCGCGAGGAGTTTGGGGCTAAACACTTATGGGTTATTTGATGTAATTGGGGCTTGGGAAACACTGAGAGTGTTTGAGTGACTCGAGTGTGGTTTGTAATCTCCGAATTGTATCGCTCGTTCTATAGTGGAATTCGTTGCTGCTCTCCCCGTGGACGTAGGTCTCTACGACCGAACCACGTACATCTGGTGTTCGATTTATTTTCTTGTTCTGTCTATTTTTCGTTCGATCGCTTGTTCCGCGCAACACACAACGTGATGGACATGAATGCAGGCCTCAGTGGATTCGCCACGGCACTTGAATCGCCAAAATTGTGGGTTATGAATGTCGTGCCAAACATTGCAAAGAACACGCTAGGCATCGTCTATGAGAGGGGTCTGATAAGCATTTACCACGATTGGTGTGAAGGATCCTTTACTTACCCGAGGACGTATGATCTAATTCATGACAGTGGGCTGTTAAGCTTGTACAAGGGCAAGTAAGTCTTCTCCTTTGGCTCCCCATTGTTTATCCTCTGGTTAGTGCTTAAGAACTTTCGTAGATAAAATGGAGTCGGGACAGTTTACTCATGCTGGACTAGGACAGGGACCTTATTCTTTAAGCTTAGCATGCAAAACTTCTACTGTACAATATGTAATTAACAGAAGTGGGTCTTTCTTAAGATTCAGTTTGCATACTTGCAATCACGTAGTTGACTTATTCTAGATCAGCAAGCTGTCGGTCTTCTTGTTCGTTGGTGAGTTGACCGATCAACTCTAGTTAACCGGTCAATTAGAAACCAATGAAGAAGGACCAGATAGGAAACAATAAAGAAAAAGAAAAGAAGACAACATAAAGAAAGAAGAGGTGAAAAATGTGGCTACCCACTTACACGTCTGGATTGCTCTTGGGGATGGGCTTGGGTTTGAAGGAAAATGAAATAATAGGTATGAGAGTTAGGCCCTAACATATTTTGTGTCCCTTTTTTAATGTATCTGGGTCTCACAGTTGGGCTTGTGCCATGAACCCAACCCATGTGTACCCAGGCCATTGAGGCCTGGGTTTTGTCTAGACTGGACCCGGGTTCTTAGACTCGACCCAAATTTCTTTGCTTTTAAAAAAATGTTTAAAAAATACATAATCGAAAAAATTGGAAAATTTTATATAAAAAAAACTCAGAAAATTCAAAAAATCCTAAAAATTAGAAAACGGGCCATTTCGACTGGCCAGTCCTATTTTTTTAGAATTTCCTTCTTGATATTTTCAAAATGACGATTTTGCCCCCATAGGCAAATTGTCTTGAAAAATTTCGAAAAGTTCTCAAAAATCCCAAAAATTAGGAAACTGGCCATTTCGACTGACCAATCCTATTTTTGATGATCCCCTTCCTGATCTTTTCGAAATGGGAATTTTGCCCCTCATGGGCAAATTGTCTCGAAAAATTCCAAAAAATTCTCAAAAATCTCAAAAGCTAGGAAACGGGTCATTTCGACTGGTTAATCATATTTTGGATGATTTTCCTCCCTGATCTTTTCAAAATGATGATTGTGCCCCTTATGGGCAAATTGTCTAGGAAAATTTTGAAAAATTCTCAAAAAATTGCAGAAAATGGGAAATGATCAATTTTGACTGGCCAGACCCATATTTTGTGACTTTGACGCCCATTTCCTCATGAAATGATAGTTTACCCCTCATTGGCAAATTGTCTCCAGAAAATTAGAGAAATAATTCAGAAAAATTCTCAGAAATTATGGGAAATAAGGAATGACCACATTCAACTGGTTTGACCTGTTTCCACTTCCCGATCCTTGAAATATGACCATTTTACCCTTTTGGTCAGTTTGATCCAAATCTTTCCGAGTCTTCTCAAATGATTTTTCATGAAATAAAATGATATCGAAAGGGCGTTAGAGTAATCTAGCGTAACCAAGTCCCCGAACTCATTTTCTCTGGTTCGTAGAAATAAATTAGTTCTCTCGCTAATTTATTTAGATTTCTAATCGACCTACCAAGAACGATTAGTGGCGACTCCAAATTCAAAAATCATTTGAACAAAAACCAAAGTTGCGATTCGGTAGGACTTAGGAGGGTCCACATTAGGTTAGTCAATTAACCTGATAATCCGTTCACCCGATCTGATGGATGGAAATTTTTTTGGTCGCGACACTCCTCAAATCCAAAAAGTAGGCCATGAGGAACATTACTCACACGCAAGAACTTGACTTTAAAGAGATGGGCTACTAGGTGGCTAAATCCCTTATCCACCCATATCGTAGTGATGTAATGTTCCCAGACTCGGTTCGTCTCTAAAACCGTATGGTGCATGATATAGAATGATTGATTGGTAGGAACACCAAATCTAACGTGCCCCTCCATTACCTTGAACCTGAAAATGATAACCACGATGAGGTAAGAAATAAATCTCCATGAGTTAACGCCTAAGCAAAGCTAAGGCATTGATTCGCTTAGGTGACCTATGCAATACTACATTGTAATAGCAGAGCGCCAAGTACATGCAAGCATCTCATACTTTGGATCACACTTATGCAAAGCTCGACTAGACATAATGATCAATCAATCCAAGCAAACAACTAGAACTGCACAATAGTTTGCGAAAACCAAGTTGCACATGCATTCTACTTATTAGCGGCCACAGGCGCGATGCACACAACTAGTATGACTAAATACTATGACTGGCAATGCCCTATTGGCATGACCAAGTATCATCCCTTATTTTTGGCAATGACGTCCGATAATCTATAAGATTCGTATGATTAGCACGACACGAAATTATCAGGAAAAATCGTACGATTGGATGAACCATATGACTGGTACGGATTTAAGCTCATTATTTGACCACACAAGTGTCGCGACCCGAAAGAAATTTAATTTTCAAATCGGGTGAACGGATTATCAGGTTAATTAGATTAACGAACCTAACGCGGGCCCTCCCAAGCCCTACCGAATCGCAACTTTGGTTTTTGTTTAAATGATTTTAAAATTTGGAGTTGCCACTAATCGTTCATGGTAGGTCGATTAGAAACCTAAATAAATTAGCGTGAGAACTAATTTATTTCTGCGGACGAGAGAAAATGTGTTTGGGGACTTGGTTACGCTAGATTGCTCTAACCCCCTTCCGGTACCATTTTATTTCATGAAAAATCAATTGGGATGGTTGGGAAAAGTTTGGGTCAAACTGATCAGAAGGGCAAAATGATCATTTTTCAAGGCTCGAGAAGTGAAAATAGGTCAAACCAATTGAATGTGGTCATTCCTTATTTCCCACAATTTCTGAGAATTTTTCTGAATTTTTTGGAAATTTTCAAGACAATTTACCCATAAGGGGCAAAATCATCATTTTGAAAATATTAGGAAGGGAAATCATCAAAAATAGGATTAGCCAGTCGAAATGGCCCGTTTCCTAATTTTTGAGATTTCTTTTGAATTTTTTGAGATAATTTGCCCATAAGGGGCAAAATCGTCATTTTGAAAAGATCGGGAACGCAATTCATCAAAAATAGGATTGGCCAATCGAAATGGCCCGTTTCCTAATTTTAAGGATTTTCTGAATTTCCTAAAATTTTTCAAGACAATTTGCCTATGTGGGGCAAAATCGTAATTTTGAAAAGATTAGGAAGGAAAATCATCAAAAATAAGATTGGCCAGTCGAAATGCCCCGTTTCCTAATTTTTGAGATTTTTTTTTGAATTTTTCGAGACAATTTGCCCATAATGGACAAAATCGTCATTTTGAAAAGATCGGGAACGAAATTCATCAAAAATAGGATTGGCTAGTCGAAATGGCCCGTTTCCTAATTTTAAGGATTTTTCTGAATTTTCTGAAATTTTTCAAGACAATTTACCTATGAAGGGAAAAATCGTCATTTTTGAAAAGATTAGGAAGGAAAATCATCAAAATAGGAATGACCAATCGAAATGGCCCGTTTCCTAATTTTAAGGGTTTTCTGAATTTCCTAAAATTTTTCAAGACAATTTGCCTATATGGGGCAAAATCGTCATTTTGAAAAGATTAGGAAGGAAAATCAACAAAAATAGGACTGGCCAGTCGAAATGGCCCGTTTCCTAATTTTAAGGATTTTTTTGAATTTCCTGAAATTTTTCAAGACAATTTACCTATGAGGGAAAAAATCATCATTTTTGAAAAGATCAGGAAGGAAAATCATCAAAATAGGATTGGCCAATCGAAATGGCCTGTTTCCTAATTTTAAGGATTTTCTGAATTTCCTAAAATTTTTCAAAACAATTTGCCTATGTGGGGCAAAATCGTCATTTTGAAAAGATTATGAAGGAAAATCAACAAAAATAGGATTGGCCAGTCGAAATGGCCCGTTTCCTAGTTTTTGGGACTTTTCCTTTGAATTTTTTTTTTGTCTTGCATGAATATACATGAATTAATGATAATACGAATACGTGTGCGGCATGACAAGGTATGCATGAGCTATACTATATGAAATGCACATGAATGATATTTTTTTGGTATTTTCGAATGCTTGGGCTTCCCATTATAGGGTTTAATGGTGCAGAAATTAAATTGCAGAAAGTAAATGCAGTAAATAAAGAACCTCCAACGGGTGGGTCGACTTTCCCATTCTGGGGTTTGATGGTGCAGAAATTAAATTACAGAAAGCAAAGGCAATAAATAAAGAACCTCCAACGGGTGATTCGGCATTGGCTCGGCCTACCCATTCTGGGGTTTGACAATGCAGAAATTAAATTGCAGAAAGTAAAGGCAGTAAATAAAGAACCTCCAACGGGTGGGTCGGCTTTCCCATTTTGGGGTTTGATAGGGCAGAAATTAAATTGCAGAAAGTAGAATACAGTAAATAAAAAACCCCCAGCAGGTGCTCGCTCACCAATTCTGGGATTTGATAAAACAGAAATCAAAATGTAAGAGATGGAATACAAGAGATCTTTAGACTACCAAGTATGGGGCAGAATCTACCGCAATTTGGGATTCGAATCTTTTAAGCGAAAAATGCAGAAAATTGCAATATGAATACAGCATGTGAATATGACACGTCATAATCGAAATTTAAATCAATCCATTGAGGAAACGACATTCTCGAAGATTTTAATAGTTAGGATCGTTACCTAATTTGACAGATTTGATTGTCGAATTCGGACCTCGTGTCACCTAATGGATCAAGATTGCGGCTTGAACAACGGGGATGAACTCGTGACTTGTGTTGATCGGTAGAGAAATTGGTGATGGTAATATCTAGATTTTAATTCCTATCATCTTCAAGACTCTCTTTTGAAAAAGAATTCTCTCTCTCTTTTTCTTTTTTTTCCCCTCTCTAATTTTTCTTCAATCTCCCAAAACCCTCTCAAACATTTCAAATTTTCTCTCAAAAAAAAAAAACCCCTTTCCAAGCTCTCTTCGTCCTCCTTTTATAGCTCACTCATTTATCTCCCATTCTAATTTCTCCACTAACTCTATCTCCATTCTAATTTCTCCACTAACTCTTCTTAATCTTAATCTTCTCTTTTCCATTTCTATCTCACATTCTAATTTCTCCACTAACTCTTTTTCATCTTCATCTTCATCTTCCCTTCTCTATCTCTATCTCCCATTCTAATTTCTCCATAACTTTTCTTCATTTTCATCTTCCCTTCTCCATCTCTATCTCACATTCTAATTTCTCCACTAACTCTCCTTCATCTTCATCTTCCCTTCTCCATATTTATCTCTCATTCTAATTTCTCCGCTAACTCTTCTTCATCTTCATCTTCTCTTCTTTATTCTCATCTTATTTTCTTTATCTATTCTCCTCCATCTTCCTTTCTCTATTCTAATCTTATTTTCTCCATCTATTCTTCTCCATCTTCCTTTCTCTATTCTAATTTCTCCACTAACTCTTCTTTTAGTTATTTACAAAATAATCCCTCAAGTGTTAGGTATTTGCACTTTAGTCCATGAGATTTTAATACAAAATTCAACTAAGGCCCTTTTACAAAATTGAGTCATTCAAGGTACATTGGGCCAAGACGAAAATTCAAACTATTAGAGGATAATGTCACAACTCCTAAAAGTGAAAAATAAAAATAAAATGACTTGAATTGGATTTTTTTAGGGCCGATTCGAGATTATGCTCGTGAAGGAACATATGACCCCGAATTGTATTTTTTGAATTTGTGATGGTCAACATGAAAAGGGAATTAAAAGAAAAATATTGACTATTTTTGTGTATTTTTTTGGCCTCAAATGTTATTTTTTTTCGAATTTTTAATTATTTTTTATTTTTAAAAAAATATTAAAAAATATGAAAAATATGAAAAATCACTTTTTATTCAAAATTGGTTCCTTAGACTTGGCCAAGGCTTCCAAAGTTCATTTTTCAATTTTCTGACTTTTCTTGATTTTCTATGAATTTTCGAAAATAAAAATACTGAAAAATACTAAAAATATGAAAAATTATTTGTTGTTCGAAGATGGTTTCCTAGGCTTAGTCAAGGTCCCCAAAGTTGATTTTTAATTTTATGAATTTTTATGGCTTTTTCATTAGTTTTAAAAGAGAAAAGGTGATTAAAAATCAGGTGTCAACAACTGCCCCTCTTTGAAAGAATGCTTGGTAGAGGTAAAAAAAGTTGTGACATGTGATCTATAATACCTCTCTGTGCCAGTTCTGATCGAGACCAAACTTGAGAAGGCTCTCATGAAGTAAGGGAGAGATAGAGAGGAGAGTCAAGGGTTTTACCTAAATCTTACCTGCCCGCCCCGCGGTTGTTGCTGACTGACCTGTCGACAATGGATTGAAAACCTAAGGATTCATTATAAGAAAACCTTATGGGGATTGAATTTGGACCCGTATGGTAGGTCATCCCATGGCAGATTTCTAATAAAAGGATTCTACTGGTGATCTATCCTATTTAGAGGATTCGTATGCATTTTGACCCGTATGGTGGGTCGTACCATGATAGAATCCTGGTGAAAGGATTCTACTGAGCGGTTTACCCGATGTCGGGTTCACCGAAAAAAATGCCTGTAAGAAGGACTTTGTGCCTGTAGAAAGGACTTTGAAAATGGTTCACCCGATGTGGGATCTATCGAAGGAGTGCCTATAAGAAGGACTTTATGTCTGTAGGAAGGACTTTGTGCCTGTAAAAAGCACTTTAGTGCGTGTAGGAAGGACTTGGTTCCTGTAGGAAGGACTTTTAAAAATGGACCGTTCCGTATTGGAGTTTCCAATGAAAGGGCTCTAAAGACGGCATATCCTATAAAAGGGCTCGTCTATGTGGTGCCTGTAACTTAGGACTTGGGAATGGGTCACTCTGCGTTAGAAGTCACCAATGACTACTTAAATATCACTTTTTTTTTTTGGGTAAACAGAAGAGAAATTGATTAAAAAAATGATTTTTGGGTGCCAATATGGGATCTGGGGAAATTAGAAATCATGCAAAAGCCCAAACCCAAATTAATTTACCATGAAGGGTGCCATTCTAGGATCTGGGGAGACCAAGAATCTTGCAGAAGCTTAAACCCAATTTTTATCTCCTGTTGCCTTAGAAATAAACCAAACAGGCAGAGATCAAAGTATCTCGAATATTTCTATTTTCGAGACGAATCATGCTTCATTTGAAGAAAATGGATACCTGTATGTGCCACAATGGATTGAACACCCTGACAATTGTTAGAATTTATTCTCTTGAAAGGTTGAGGTTGAAAATATACTTACCTGAGGATTTGGAAGAAGCGCCTGGTGGTTTCTCGATAACTAGGCTTATTCATTCAATAATCACGAAATGAATTTCGAGACCTTGGAAGGTGACTCGAACATTGGGAATGTGTTACCTGCCGGCAGTGTTAGAGGTAACATGGCAAGCATCTTCATCAATGAGTTCATCGGTTCACGCAAAACTATTCAGCTAAGTTTGTAATGATTAGAAACAGTCTGTGTAATAACTCATGATGCAATCAATCAAAATGTGGATTATGCATAACTATTCTGTCAGGTTTGCATTACCAATTCTGTTCAATGAGATTATCATAGTATGAACACCTCGAATGTAATCTGAATGGGGAACTTCATTCGGAAAGGGTTTTCTCTCACTCTCGAGAAAGGCTGCTTCCTGATTGCAGGATTAAAATGAAATCACTCAATCTTACCATCATCGCATTCAGTGAGGGTCTGAGTAATCTCGCAATTGGTACTATCAAGCAATCTGAAGGTCTTGATAAGGACCATAATGTAGGTTGGGTCAAAGGTTTACCAAAGGGGACTCTTTTGAGTCAAGGTTATTGATAAAAAAGTCTTCATTATTTGG
>JAGVVM010001347.1:0-60162 GCA_019149425.1 Psidium friedrichsthalianum | reverse complement strand
CCAACTTTATTTGTTTTATGATAATCAAGATAAGCTAATTTTTTTTTAATAAAAAAAAGGGTAAAACAAGAGACTCTATGCCTACTTAGTCCTCTTGCCATGGCCCGCCACATCGCAAAAGGGGCCATCCCGTTTTATCGGCGAGGGTCGCTAGCTACTGGTCAAGGTTGGACTAACCCATCGGTTCCACCTCACTGGGAACCTTTTCATTAATGATAGGGCCGTGACAGCCCAAGTACTTGCCGCCTTTTTTCGTTTTTTAATTTTTTAAAATCTAATTTAATTGCAATTCGAGTTAAAAAATGAAATTTGGACTAAACAAATCGTCTTAGTCTAATTCTTCATGTTTTTAGCCGACGTTAGCGTCCCTGAAGAAGATAGAAATATATGAGCAAGGTCACATCAGATCCTTTTGATATAGTTAGACGAGAAAGACTTAATTGTATCAATTAAATAATTTTAAGATTTACTTCGTACATAAAAAAAAAAAAGTCAGTTTTCAACTGCACTTTTATCAAATCTTAGATTTTTGCCTTCAATTTTCTTTTTCCGGTCTCTACCCAGACTACCACGCACCTTCTTCGCCTCCCCTACATACGTACAACAGGGGACCTAAAAACAGAGTTCCAGAATCAAATATCAACCAAAAATGTAGCTTGTGGTCGCTCACAGACTACCAAACACGAACGCTCAGATCTCTCTCTCTTCTCTCTCTCTCTCTCTCTCCACCTTTTTCTCCCCCCTTATAATTCCACTCCACCACCATTCCATCACTCGATCTCTTCACTCTGTGCCCCTTCCCCCACATCCCCTGCAGTATCTGGTTCATCGAAGCGCCTTTACAGGGCCTTCCTTTTGCAACATGGGCGCGATGTGGAGAAGGGAAAGCGAGAGCGAACTTCGAGGAGAAGGTGCGCCGAGCCGGTGCCGAGTGCGAGGGACCGCCTCGGCGACGAGATGACGACGACCCAAGAAGAAGAAGATGTCTTCTTTCGAGCGGGAGCAAGCGAGGGAATCGGTAATAGCCATCCGGTCGACTGTGCATATACATGGCTTCCGCTCGTGCCTACTCCGTTGTTCGCCAACTTTAGGTTGATGAGCTTTCTAGACAGGGGTGGATTTAGTAAAAATTTGTTTTTGTATACACTGCTCTGATGTGAGGTAGGCGTCGATGAATTGCAGGGCGGAGAAGTGCCGCGGCCGATCTCACGGAGGCGAACATACCACCGGAGGCCAAGGTGTGCGAGCAGCACTCCAAGGCTCCGGCGGTGGTCTCGCCGCGTTCCCCAGCGGGGGTTTTTGTCAGCAATGTTAGCCGTTACGATCCGATTTTGTTTGCAACCTGTCCAGGTGTGATGTGATCCGATGTGGTGCTTTTTGTGTGATCCTAAGTAGTGAACTGTTGAACTCAAAAGATCTCACGATTTTTAGGCAATATAACGCCTCTTCTTGCATCAATTGAATCAGAAACTCATAATTCTAAGTTCTCTTGAAGAATTATCCTTTGGGATCATTCCCAGAACGCATAGAAGGTACTAGAAACCTAGAATTCAAATGTTTTTCGTCCATGTCCTAAGAGAGCACAGTGAAAGCTAGCAACTTGGAATGGAAATTGGGGTTGAATGTCACAAATTAATGCTAGCACGTTTGATTTTTGGAGCCTTCTATATAATTATTTGGAGATTTTTTCAGCCGGGTCATCTGCTAAGAGTTGCGGAGAACAACGCGATTCTCACATCTCTTCTTTTGCCTCATGCGATTCGCGTGCAGCCTGACTGTTTTGCAATCTACTTCTACAACTTGGGGCGTTCGGATTGTGTTAATAGTAATCTACCCTGGGTTTGACAGTTATATGTATTAGCTCTGAGGTTAGTACATATGCTCGTCTTGGAAGCTAAGTTCTCTCTATGAGCTTCCTTTGATCCGTGTACATTGCGTTCCAAACTTAATCCTCTCTATGTTTGGAAGTGAGTTTTAGTTTCATTGGTTCACTCCCTCTCTGCCAGTGCTTTAAGAACACACGATACTTGAGGGAATGTCCCTTTTCTTGAACTTGTATAAGGTTTTGGTCGGATCGTGTCGTTATCTTCGCCTGTCCTGTTTTCTCCAACTCTGAGGCTTCATGTGCAGGTTCCTGAGCTATCCAGAATCGATGAGACCAAAGGAGCTGCCGCAGACTATTGGCTGGACACAACGAACGGATAAGAAAAGACCACCGAGTCGTCTGACATCGGGGCTCGATGTGGAAGAGCTGGCGGCCCTCATCAAATGAAGGACTAGCCTGCGGGACAGTCAATGACCGGGCCCGGATTCAGTTAACCATCCAAGAGAATCCCACCTACAAACATTTCCAGATCAGATAAGGCTCGCCGACTCGTTTTCGATGCCGCTCTCTTCTGTGATCCTAGTTGGCATATTCTGTTAACTTACCCATGTCTCTCTCTCTCTCGATCTCGATGCGAACGACTTTCACTTCCTTGGCTCAAATTTTGAAGGTTTCTGGTCCTTTCCTTGTATGGGGAGTTTAGGCGGGTTGGCTGACTACACTAGTACCTATGTGCTGTAGCTATGTCATCTCCTGCTGGATCAAATAATTTAGTTTTTCGGCGCTGTAATTTCGGCGTTGCTGATTCTTGTTGGGTCGTTTCGTCCTCTTTCCAATAGGCGCGGCACCCTCATCTCCTCGACTTTGCGGGCTTACTATAGTGGATGGACCGATCCGACATTACAATTAGCCCTCTGAAATCTGTTCATAGTTCCCCGTTATAGACTGGTTTAGCTTTTCAAAGGGATTAGTGAGGCCTAGGGTAGGTGGGTAACTGTTTGTTTCCCTGAACTTGTTGGAGGGTCGTTTTTGTTTTTCTTGAGCCAATCAATGGGTGCGTCGCTCCGTATGATTTGCCTGGAATATGGGGGGGGGCAAGGGGGAGGGAGTAGGTGGTGCCCTTTTTTTTCTCATAAGCTTCCTGCGAAGGATCATGGCTTAGGCATTAACCTTTTTTTTTAACTTTTGCGTGCTTTTCAGAAAATGGGAAATATGATAAGGGATAAGTCGCAATTTGAGAAAACATTTTGTTTTGAACGATCGTTTTTAACATCTTATGAATATTTTTTCAGGGAAAATGTTATCATTGCACGAGCAATCTATTGCCTTTTAGATTGTTTGTTGACCGTAAATATATTGTGCAGTCAATCAATTCTTTTTTTTTTTTTGTGATTCAAGCGATCGTCTTTGAGATCATGTTTTTTTTTTTTTCTCGAATCGTCGATATTCTGCGAAGACAAGCGGGCACTTTTTAGAGTCTACCAAATGCCGCAATATCTTTTGAAAATATGAAAAGTAGAAGTGCAACGTGGTGTGGTTCTTTTGAAATCTTTGAGGAGCAAATAAAAAGCGTGAAATTAAGGTGTAAATGACCCCCCGGCACCCATCGGGATTGGTTTAGAACCTGTTTTCTGAATTGGAAAAAGAACGATTTACACATTGTTATTTTAAATAGCTTAATTCCCTGTTGCTTTATCTTTTCGATTGTTCTGTATCCTTATCTTACTCTGAGGCTCTTTGCTACTCGGTACAAAGCAAAAAGAAAAGAAAGAAACAGAAACCGTTTCCAGGGTAACAATGAGATAAATCTGATAGGGTTCTAGGGTCGGTTTTTAGACAAATATAGCAGGTTTGAAATTCCAAAAATCGGAGCCGTTTTAACAAAGTAGGCTTTAGGGTTTTAGATCTTGAAATCCCCACGTGCTCCGAGCATACCTACGGATCTCGACCCCTTCACCACGAACGCGCGTTCCCCCCCTGGACCACAAGAACGCCACGGCACAGCAGATATGAGCCCGGAGTAGAGCGTAGAGGTAGATGCCAGACGGAAGATCCATGCATCTCTTCCCTAAGCCATCGTTACAACAAACCTATGCTAAGAATACAAGGCGGATTTACCAGCAAGGACAGCAGCAAAATTGCAAGCGTCGAGTATGCTTCTTAGAGTGAAAACATTATAACCATTTTCAGTGTACGCGGCTATTTCAGAGATCATCGCGATGCAGTCATTTTGGAAAATTGTAGCTTGACCCGTTCGGCCCTCCGTTCTAATCGAGGTTAGACTTGTCTTTTGCATCCCCTTTTTTGGGCCCAATCGCACCTGACTTTGATGGGCCTCGGATCCTGCCACCCGTAAGTTGCAATCAAGCTTGAGTTAATAACGCTTTTTACGAATCGGAAGGCCACTTCACCTTTTAGAACTGTAACCCTCCTCGCGTGTCGGGCCCACCTCTTTTTTTTTTTCTTCCTTTCTTTCTTTCTTTTGGCCTCGAAGTTAATTTTTTCTTTTTGAAGGAGAAAAATATCGGGATTTTTCAACCAGTTCGTAGTCGAACTCAGGGTTAGTTTATTCCGAAAGAAAACTATTTTGCAGTTATTTGTTCTTTTCGGTATTTGGACAATGAAAAGTAATCACAGAGAACGTTTCATAAATTGAAAACAGTGCAAGCGTAAATTATGAAAAAATGATTCCATATTTTTCTAGTAAAAAGAAAATCGCGATTTCTAAATCACCAACGAACAAATGAAAAAAGTCATTCTCCTGGGAAATTAAAATTGTTTCCGAGAGAAAATTTTCAGGCTTAATCAACTACTTTCGTAATTGAACTCGGGGTTTCCTTTGTTTTTTTTTTTAAGGAAAACTATTATTGAATTTTTTTTAGCTTTATGGTGTTTGGACAATGGAAAACTAATTAATTAGAGTAGAATGTTTTCCATGAATCGAAATAAGGAGCTTAGATTATGGGAAAACAACTTCAACTTCCGGTAAGAAAGAAATCAAATTCTCTAAGTCACCAAACACAGGAAAACTAACTATTCTCATTGAAAATGATTTTTCAAGAATTTTTTTTTTGTTTATCATGAAGTTTTTGAGTGCGTTTGTTTGAGTGAAATTTTTTTTCGCAAATCTGTTTTTTGGATTTCTATGTGTACACACGCTCAAAATTAAGAAAATAAATTTCCTAATCTGAAAAAGGAGAAAACATTTTATTGGATAAAAATTTGTCAAAAATAAATTTTTTTACCGTGAAATTTTCCTGAAAACAATTATGGATTTCTCTTCTTTGAAAATAACAAAAAAAAGTAAAACAAAAAGGTACATAGCACACTTCGACCTGCAATTGCATCATCTACTACAATCACGAGAATCGAATTTTTCATTTCTTACTAAAATACCCTTTAAAATTCATTAGCTGCATTAAATGCGAGGATAAGACTGTAATTTTAAATATCTATAAAAGAGAGTGAATCAAACATTCGTATGACTAGCACTATTTATCCAACTCTCCTCTCCCCGCTAAAAAGATAATTCTTATGGCTTAAAAAAATATTAACTTAGCAAACTACATTTTTTACGTAAAAAATAAATGATTTTTAAAAAAATATTTTTTCCTACAAATAATCGCTTGTGTTGCTAAAAGAACAAGTTAATAATAATAATAATAATAATAATTTTATTATCAACGTCAATTTATGTCTAAAATTTTTGTAAACTATATAAATATACGAATGATCATTTTTTTAAAAAAAAACTTTTCAGATCATTCATTATCTGCGAACAAAACGCAGTCTAATTGTGAATTGAAACACCTTTAAAAGTCATCGAAGAAGCGCGCAATTTATAGCGGAGGGTACGAATCATGATGATTACATGGAAAACAACAAGGACCATAGCTAAATAAGCTTGAATTTTATTGCTAAGTTTTCCTTAACCTCGAATATGCGAGCAAAGAAGATACATTATCGGACTCTTGTTTTCTTTTTATCCCCTAATTGGCACGGCACTTCTAAAATGCGTTAATAGAAAGCGCGATCTCTCGAGCTTTCGTGTACGGTCAATCGATGCATGCACGGTGGTGTGTGTATATATACATACATACATACATTGCGTGTAAATTAATAGGACGGAAAATTATCGTGAAATCCCGTGAAAGAAAGACAACTTAATTCCTCCAAGCAACGCGATGCGACAAAAGAGATGAGAAGAAACTCGTAACGTAAATTCTTCCCACCCGCGAGAAAAAAGGCAAAAAGGCGCATTGGGAAGGAATAAAGATCATCGCAAAAAATCGAAAAGAAAAAGAAAAATAATAAATGGAAAATAATAAAAACCCACCTTGGCAAGGGAGCGACATAAGGCCGTCCACCGAACCAACAACATATGCTCTCTTCTCTTTTCCTCTCTTTCTCGCCGTGGCCTCCGACTCGATAAAAATATTCAGCTTCTTATAAATTCTCCGTTCGCTCTCCTCCTCCTTCTTCTTCACCACTTCGCTACCTCCCTCCTTCTCTCATCCGTCGTCTCGTGCATTACGAGCAGCAATGCCTGCGCAGAAGCGGTCCTTGCCGGAGAATGCGAACGATGAGGACGCCTCGCAACAGAGCGGCCACCACCACCACCACAGCCACAGCCACAACCACAACCACCACGCCAAGCAATCTCGCCGCGACGAAGAGCCCGACAAGACGGCCAGCAGGCGGGAGAGCCGCAGGGCGGAGGCGGCGGAGCTGGAGAAGAAGAAGGTCCGCTCTAGCTCTTCTTCTTATTCTTCTTCCGCCTGTCCTCTCGTTGACGAGTTCTTTTGTTTCGTGTACGTAATTTGTGCGTGCGTGCCTGCGTGCGTGCGTGCGGCATGCGAGGTGCGAGCTCGCGATTGATGCGATCGGATTTCGCGCTCGTTGAAGTGATTGCTCTCGCTTTTGTTTTCTCCAGATTCTCAAGGAAGTCCGTCGTCCAGCTCGGAGGAGAAACCTGAGTATTCACTCCTCTACACCTCTCGATCTCTCTCCATCGCTCCAGATTCTCTTCCCTTAGTTGCTGGTCCTTGCTTTTGGTCGTTTGACTCGTGCCCATGCTGCTTTGCTTGATTTCGCCGTTTCGTGGCTTTCTTCGTGAAGCAATGCTACGTTTCTGCGTGTTTGAAGTTGCTTGTGTCGATCTATTGATGTGGTCAATTCAGGCGCGTTCTTTGGCCTTCAGGTTCTGCTTGATTTAGTGCATGATCAAAACTGTTGCATGTTGCAATTCATTTTGCTTTGTTAGCGAGGCCGACTGTGCATCTGGAATCAACGAGTTAAGAGCTATTTCAATTTTAAGTTGGCAGTGCATCCAAATTTTGAATGGGAATTAAATGACGTTGACTTGACTTCTTTGGTGCTGCGTAGACGTACGTATTACCGGGTCATACAACATTTTCGTGTCAGTTTTAGTTTTTGGAACCAGCCAGAACTTATTTCAATTGTGTTGTTGCTTCAATCAAAGCCTGGATGTTCTCCAGTTTTTTGCTCCTTTTTTTTTTTTTTGGTCTTTCTGTGTCTGTGACTTAATCATGGTTCGGTGTTTAAAAATATCAAGACAGGCTTCGCGCTTCGAGATTATTGTCAAAGCATTAGTTGGCTCAGGTGTACGTATTGTGCAAGATCTGTATAGAGAGACATTTGCATGGGTTAAGGATCATTAACTTACCGACTTAGGTGAGGCGAAGGCAATATGTCATTTGGACATTGGTTTCTGCTTTGAGTTGCTATGAACAGTTGGACAAATAAGAGAGAGTGATTCTTGGCTAGTGATGGAGCCCAGTTGTAACATTACCGGCGATTAAAGTGCCAAGTGATAGGAAAAATTTCACTTCAACAACTGATGTAGGTAGTGTTTCTGGTATCGAGTGCTGCACTTAGTTCACTAGATTAACTAGTGCATCATTTAAGTGGCAGAGATGATCATTTGAGTTGAGTGGAAGATGGCCGTTGCAGCATATTGGGCATCAGTTTTATCATCCATTACAGTTCCTATCACTTCTTTTTTTTTAATAATATCCTTCTCTGTTCTAGATTACTTTTTAAGTCCGAACAGTCTCTCAGCTCCTTTGCATGGTTATCATGTACTTCTGTTTATATATATGGTACTTGGCATCCTTATGATGGTTACTTCTTAATACCTTGCCTCTTCAGGGCTCTTTGCCCAATTTGGGCCGTTAACCTTACAAAGACAAAGTCTGATATTTTTGTGCATTGAACTTATTCACCAAGGTCATTTATGCTTCTGTTGTTCAATGCTGCGACTGGACTTGACCCCAGTAACTATCTTGAAATGGACCCTGTCCAGCTGGTTCGCATTAGTTCCTTCTGGCTACTCGCAAAAATTTATATTTTTATGAGTGTTTGAAAAAGTTTGAATTTGGACAGTGATAGTCCCAAAATCCAACTTCTTGGGAACCTAAGGACCTTAAGGAGTGCATCAAGTCCTTGCAAGCCCTAATTATGTAGGAAAGATTTCCTTGGGGTGAGTCCCTGTTTATAACCATCGTGAATCCGAAAAGCAGAGAGAATCTAACTTTGGTATCTGGAATATCACCAAAATTGTGGCAAATATGAACCTTAAGAGTTTGCAAGTACATACGTCTGTGATGGTCCACTTCTAGTCCATTATTAGGAGAATGGTCTTGGACTTTGTCCCTCTTCGTCTTTTGGCTTATGTCAGCAACGGGTTCAGAAATCCTCCTCCATGAAATCTGAGCTGCATGTATGGTGAAGTTTGTGTTTCTTTATCTTTGATCATCATTCCAGGGACAGCCTTTTTTTTTTCCCCGAATTATAAGGTCAAGCTATTTACAACCTCATAATATTTTCTATACATCTGAAGACAAAGTTCTTTTAGAAGGAATTGGTGGTGGTTTTTTTTTGCCCTGCCCCCAACCCGGCTTGCATGATCTATTCTGTTAGTTTTTGTATTTATCTTGTTTGGTACTGAAGACTCCTCTTTTGGCTTTTATAGCCCCTCTGGAGTATCAGCAATTGCCGTATTGACTGCTGACATCACTTATTTTTTCTTGTTTCCTGCAGATTTGTCTATGTAAAACTATCAGATATTCGTAAAGATGTACAATGCCCAATCTGTCTAGGTACTGTTTTCCTTGGCATCTTGCATCTAAATTCCTCTGAATTCTGATATAAGTGTAGCTGTTTCTCTATAGAATGTGTCCAGGCAACTATCCTTATGAATCATTTGTAAAGACGGTGACATGTGCCGACTTCTGATGCATTATGTATAACCATAATAACATAATGTCTGTTCTGGAGAGATTGGGGGAGAAAAAAAGGACTTGAGCTAAGTGAACTTCGTTTTCATGATATATTGGAATTGAGGTTTAAAATCTAGGTTCATAATTATGTCCTTTTTGCACACGGCAATCTCATTAACTTCAGAGGCTAAATGTGCCCAGTTAATTTAAGTTCTTTGTGCTGGAGGCCTACTAAAAATAGAGTCTCTGACTCTTTGCAGTAGATTGGTATAAGCAGCTATCAATCTAATTGTCTTCTTTGTTGTGTACTGCCTGTGCACAAGGATTTTTCTCTCTCTCATATGGTGCTTATGGAGATAAAAAGAAAGGAGTTTTCTTTGGAAATGTTAGCATCAACGTCTCTGGTGTTTTTAATGGTCTAGTCTGGGGGAAAGAAGATTCCTTCAGTTCAAATTGTCCCCACCATTAGTTCTCTATCATAACTGATATTTTCCCTGGATAATGGCTCCATATTTTTAGACCTTGGACATTTTTCCAAATATATTGTGCCGAGACGTGCTATTGTATTGATTTTGTTAAGGAGAAAGCCCTGCACCGTCTTCTCCACTCTCTCCAGTTGTTTTGAAGAGAGAGTAAGATACACCACTGGACAGACTTTTGAAGGCGTGCAATGACTTCTAATCCTGAGCATTAGTTAGGACATCATGATAAATTACTGTTGCAGATCTCTGTAAACCCACCATGACTCCGACTGTCAATCAGAACTAGGATGATGAACTTCTATTAGGTTCGAAAATATGATTGGCCATGATCTGGGAAAGATGGAAGTCCACCTTTGATACCTATTGAAAGTCTCATTGGTAATTTCAAAGTACTTTTTGCGGGGGGTTAACAACAAAGTTATGCTTGCTTCTGGTTTTCTTGCTCAAAAAACCAGTTGATTTTTTTGGATAATGGTATCCATGAGTAGATTAGTTGTCATTCTTCCCTTAAACTGTGATTATCATCAGGGTATTGAAATTCATATTCTCGAGATATCTATTTCATTTTATCATGCTCTTGCAACTTCTGAAAAGCTACTTATATTTCATATGAAGTTGATAAGTAGCATTGCTTCTCCTGTTATCTGGTAACAACATCATACAAGAAAGGGTTGTCAAATCTGGTCCTTTCTGCAGGCATCATCCGGAAAACGCGAACTGTTATGGAATGCCTGCACCGCTTTTGTAGGGAATGCATCGACAAATCGATGCGACTGGGGTATGAAACAAAGAAAAATAACTTCCCTTTTTATGTCTTATGCAGCTTATAAATGTGGTAAGATGTTATGCTTGATACTTCTGTGCAGGAACAATGAATGTCCTGCTTGCCGCACTCACTGTGCCAGCCGACGCTCACTGAGAGATGATCCCAACTTTGATGCTTTAATAGCAGCTTTATATCCGGATATTGACAAATACGAGGAAGAGGTGGTAAATTGACAGAGCCATGCACTTCCTTGATCAGATAGTTCTAGGTTGTCTTTTTTCATGTTGTTGACTGGTTCATCGCAATTTTGTTTCAGGAGTTGGCTTTTCATGAAGAGGAGAGAAATCGCAACAAGCAGGTCATTGAACTTTCACACAGATTCGTCAGCCTTTCTTGTCTTATCAATTTTTGGCCCTAGTTTGCCTGTCTTGCTGTCTGTACCATTTCCCTCATGTTTCGCAAGAACATAAAACACCAGAGAAAATGGTCACAACGCATGCATATTGGATTCGAAATATATACCGCTGTAAATTTTTTTCTTGCTTTTCATGATTATGGATGGTTATCGATGGAATCTCTGATCCTCAATACCAGTAGCGGCGAAAATCTTATTGGTTCCTGTATAATGGCTAGGCTCCTAATCTTCTGAATCGACAGATTCAAGCATCCATTGCTCAAATTCTTCAACGGCAGTCAGAAGCTCTTGTCAAAAGACGCTCTCTGGGTAAAGATGCGGCTGGTGGATTTATCACAAGATCACAGCGGAATCTAAGGCCCTCTACTAGAAGAAGACGGAATTCTCGAGGGACTGATCATCAAGGTTCCGAAGACAATGAAGATGAACATGATAGTAATGGTGGCAAAGATTCATCTTCTGCTGATGAGCGTGGTACCGAAGTTAGGCAGAGACGTCGGAGGAAAAGGACAGGAGTGCGTTCATCATTACCTTCTTCATCAGCTGATGTTGAATGCCTGGATAATGATTTGGATGCAACCAGAGATACCAGAGGAATTTCTCCTGGGCTCGTATGGAACCCGAAATGCTTGCTTGGGGTAGGGGTGGTACGAGAAGTCACACAAGACATGGTGGCATAAATGGTAACAACAAGAACTCTAAGAACATTCGGTTATCCAAGCTGGTTGAGTACCTCAAGAGTTTAGAGGAAAATGATGAGGTAATCTATATGGAATCAAAGTTTCAGAAGTCGATGATACAGCACAGAGGAATGTTGCCCATGCAATATGTAGTTTTTTTTAGCTGATATATACTCACAGAGCATAAGAGAGAAAACATCATAGGTCTTTAGATTCACAACTGGTGAAGTATTCAAGTATGGTGAACATATTTACCTTTCTATGTGTCATTACGGTCCTCCTCACTTGGGATTTTTTTCTTTGTACAGTTAGACATTTGTCTGATGCTTGTTTCTTTGGATAAAGAAAGTACTCCGAGTCTGAAGCAGCCCTACCTTTGTAGCAGGCGGAGTCTGTCAGTTAAACATCTATGTGATGTAAGATTTTCTCCTCCTATCTCAATTGCAAATATGCTTCAATTATATTTTCATTCACACCTCCTGCAGCAGTGTATTATTTTGGGTATTCTTCCATCAAGATTGTTTTGATCACGTCTATGATTTGCTAGGGACCTGCATCTGGAAATAGGTGTTTGTTTGACTTCTTAACGATGCACGTTCAAATGGTGACTTTAAGTGAAAATTCAACAGGCAATTACGTGCACCCAATTTGTCTTCAATATTTGCATTTGGCCTTAGTAAAAATGTCACAAGCTTAATGAAGTTGAATTGTGCAAGCATAGATGATATGGTGCTTTTATGCTCTCATTTCTCGTTTTATTTTGAAAGTTGTCTATTCTGTGAATCTTATTTTTGGGCCTGGAGAGCTCTAAAAAGAGTGCGTAAATGGTGTTGTCTTCAAGAACGCACTCTCGGTGGAATATTTCAATGGGTAACTTCAGATTCAATTTGTCTTCTTTTTCTTTTTCCCAGGTTGGGGCTTGGAGGTGAATCTGGCTTATCCTTATGCAATCCATGCATTGTAGAATATTATTGTCTGTTTTTTTTGGGGCCGCTCGTCTCCTTTCTTTCTGTAAGATGAGTTTTTTACTCTGCAGTATGTTGCTCACCAAACACCTCTGCAAGCTGAAGAAGTTGAAATATCGGTGGTCAAAGGGAACCATAACATCAGCCATCAAGGACCTAGCCTGAATCTTTTCTCCTCAGCAAGCGAATGTGAAAATGTTCTCCCCGTCGTCGATCCGCATAAGGCTGAGCTGCAAATTCTGGAAAAGGAAGCGACGCTTGCAGGGATAATTGCAGACAATGTATCCATCAGTGACTATCTGGTAAGTCAATGCCACAATGCAGCTTCATGGTAATTCATATATTTTCCGACACCATCGATCAGTAACCTCATATTTCTGTTGCTATATTCTCCTGGGACGTTTATGAATGGTCCTTTCAATGATCAAATATATTTTGTTGCAGATTCTAGGATACCGGCAGAAGCAACCCTCCAACTCCTGACAAGTTCCGTGAGTGTCTCCAGCAATATTTGAGTAAATTCTCACATACTCGTATATATACATATATATGTAGAGAGGTGGACAGGGCTGCCCGTTGAACTAGAGTACATGTCGGTTGATAAAGCGCACCATGTAGTTACGAAAAGGCACACATTATTGGTCACCTTTAGGTTTTTCTTCCCTTGCTGATTTTACTGCATATTGTTTATTACCAGATGATATTAGAAGGTTGGCGTCAGCTAGACGGGGAATATTTCATGTTGATGTATCTGGATTGAGTTATTCATATAGGTATCAATCCACTCAATAAGCAACTAATGATCAATTCATCGAGATGGTCGACATCCGATCCTCGCACATCATCGAAGGAGAGTCTTAAGAGTTCTGTCGATTAGAATTAGGCCTTTCAGCTGCACTAATTCGGCCTAAACGGGGCCAGGCGGGCTTGGGCGGGGCCTAGAGGGATCTTTCAGCCCCATGCGAAAAGACCAGGCCTGACTTTTTTGTCCAGGTCTGTAGCTTGAGGCATTTTTCTTAAGTAGAAAAGTCAGCCTGACCAAATTCAATCGGTTCGGTCCGAGCCAGTTCCGGCCGAAGTCCCAAACTTTAAGATCTCAACATACAATCAAATGGGAAAATTACCAAAAAAAGTCTTAAATCTATTGCAATTGTGTCATTTCAGCTTTAAATTTTTTTTTGGGGCCAATTCAGTCCTAAACTTTTTGTAATTGTGCCATTTTAGTCTATCCGGTGAATTTTGGCTTGCCGACGTCGACTTGAACACCAGCCGGCAATTTAATGTTTTAATATTTTTTTGATTTTTGATTTTTAGCGATTTTTATTTTTTTTCCTCCCAACCCATCCCCTTCCTTAGTTGGTTGCTAGACCTCAGCGACCGGCTAGAGTTACGGTTGGCAAGGCAACACCGATGAGGCCAAGCCCCGCCATGGTTGGGTGAGGCTCGACCTTACAAGCTTAGATTTGGGTGTTGAGCCTCGCCTAGCCATGGCGGGAATGCCCAGGGCTCCAATAGTGAAGTTGAAGCCTCACCCATCCATGGAGGACCCACTGCTATTTTTAAAGAGAGAGGGAGAGGGTCGCTGGTCTAGTTTTAGCTAGAGAGAGAGAGGGCCACGTCTGGTTTTAGAGAGAGAGAGAGAGAGAGAGGGTGTGTGTGAGGTGGAGCCCCGTCAAGCCATGGCGGGGCTAGACCTTGCCATCGCTACCTTGCCTGGCGAAGGTGAGGCTGAGCCCCGCCATGGCCAGGGGAGGCTTGGCCTCGTCAGTCGCACCTCTGGCCGGTCGTCATGGCTAAGGAAGGGGATGGGTTGGGAGGAAAAAAAAAAGAAATAAAAAAATTTAAAAACATTAAAAATTCAAAAAATATTAAAATATTGGATCACTAGTCGACTGGCCGACGTCCACGTTAGTGCCAACCGGCCAAAATTCACTAGATGAACAAAAATGGCGCAATTACCAAAAGTTTAGGACTGCATTAGCAAAAAAAAAATTTATGGCTGAAATGGCATAATTATAATAAGTTTAGGACTTTTTGGGTAATTTTCCCAATCAAATAATAGGCACGGGACATAATATCTTCATCTAGATGGAGTTAGGGGCCAAAAACCCATTCAGAGCTTTCCGAAGGCCGAAGGGGTTTGAGGCCATTTTTTTAACTCAAAAGTCCGCTTTTCGACATGCTTTGAGCCCTTTTTCCCCAGATCTCACCCTAACATCACATTGTTTTCGGGCCGTTCGGTGTATGATCGTGGGGTTCTTATGTTCCATTGCTTCATTCTGGTTTCCCAATAATAAAAATGCTTTATTTCCTATTTTTCAATTTAACATTCATTCTGGACAGGAGGCTTGAGCATTTTAGGCCCGGTGATCTGAATTGACCCAAACTCAAATTAGAAAATAGGGTCCAAAGACCGGATTGATCTAGTTATAACTAGATCCAATTCCCTCCCTCAAATCCAGCTCTACAAGCTTCATTCGTCTCCTTCTGGGGCGGGAGAGAATTTAATTATACCTATTTTTTCACCGTGACTGGTATTAGTTTTCAGTCGGTAAAGCATCTATAAATGTCTATGGTTCCCTTACTTTTAGTAATTTTGGGATGAGGAAAGATAATTTCTATCCTATCTCCACATAGTAACATCTTAATATTGGTAAAAACTAAGTTGGAGCAGTAACAACTGGTAAACTTCAGGCGTAATTAGAAACCTACTATATAAAATGCCTTTACTCGCAATTCATCCATATTGATCCTTACACAATTACGATAGGCGATGACATGGTAACTGGTAAGTACGATCAAATGCTGTCCTCAGACAGCAGCCGAAAAATGTACTCAGTCATTTGTAAGAAGCGTAGTACAAGTGTTCCTTCTAATATACAGACTGTAATATCTCCATACGAAAGATCGTTCTGAAAAAGCAATTGGATGAAGATGGTGCTATACAAGCTCTCATATGATAAAGGAAGAAAAAATATGGTGACCTAGTTGTCCTTGCAATTTCGCGAGTAACTCAAAGACAATCTAGCAGTCTGTGACTGAAAAAAATCGAAGGGGGTTCCAGTCCCTAAAGACTTCCTGGTGGAATTGGGAGAATCCGAAAGTAAAGGCTCGTAAACGGGATTTCTGTTCTTCGGTTGAGTGATTGACAATGGAGAAACGGCTCTCTCCATCGACCTCGCTTGCGGTTCAATGTTTCCCAGGGATAAAATTGGTCCCCCGAAGCGCTCCGCTTGCTGGAGTTTATTGATTTGACTAGGTCTGTATGTATATCTGAAATACTTCAGAGCTAGAATAGGACCCATTCCTGCTCCAACTATGAGCTGCAATATGGGGAAAAAAAGAAAAAACCTTTTCGGTTAGAAAGAACACATACAACCTTAATCTAGCGTTAACAATGCATTCCGGTTCATTTGCACTTTTCCAGCTCACATTGCTTAGTGGAGATATAGTGACAACGTCCGGTGAAAAATATGCCAAGTGGTAATCATTTCGGTCACCGATGCCATATCATCTTAATTTCGTGCAAAACCCTTGAAAATCCTTATCTATAGGATGGTATCGCCATACTTGACTGCTCAAAAGAAAGATTATTGAGCCCAAATGAAGCATGCATCAACAAAATGATTACTCACCAACATAGTTAGCCAGTAAGATGGTTGTCGGCACAACCGGAACATTATCGTGTACATCCCTGATGAAGGGATGGCACTTAACATCAAGTTGATGATGTAAAATGCAAGCAAATTTCCCCATATGGCGACATGTTGCAATATAGTAAACGAGCTGCATTCGCAAACGAAGTTTAAGGAGTTACCAATTGACAAGCAGTTAAAGTAAAAAACTGCATAACAAATAACTCATGAAGCCATGACCCATTAATTTTTTCACTCGGAAGATTAAGTATCCAAACAAGCCAAACTTATAGTAGCAAAACAGCAAAAATCGTGAAGCTTACTTTGTTTCCAGTGCCACCACGAAGGCTTGCAACCATATACATCCTGAGAGAGCTACCATAGATACCTCCTCCATTTCACTCTTCTCAAAAGCATATGCATGTATGCTGATGGCAAATACAACAACTGCCTGCAATTACAAGCCTCATTCATTAAACACAGAATAACAAGCAAGAGCCACCAGTCAATCACATTGTGTAATGTCCAAGAGGCAGAATTCTCTGACAGACTACAATGTATTACTTAAATATTTGGCCTTCCAAGGAATGGAGCTGGCAAATGACTGTCATATTTCTAAAGATGACCTTTCAACGTGCAATCACATAGCCATGACTTTGTTTCATTTGAGGGCAATGAAAACGGGACTCATCTATTACCAGAATTCCATATCGATAAGGGAACTACTAAATTCATACAATTGCAACTTTGATATTTCTCCAAAGTTCAGGGGTCACCATAAGCTGTCCCTAATTAGATCAACAGAATTATTATTCAATTCTGCTGAATCAGAGAAAAGAACCTGCCCTCAGCTCATCTTTCCTGAAAAGTAAAACCACGGAGGAAGAAACGGTCTAAATTTGCACTTACATGAAAAAGTGATCGTCCGAACCATCCAGCAAATGTGCTAGGATTCAGAAGCCTGTTTCAAGAAGTGGTGTTAAAGAAAGTTTTCTCCGCCGAGAGCCAAAAGAAAGTACAGTTCTGTACTCATAATCTCGTAGCAAATTGAAGACACACCTCCCAGCTTGGCAGTAAAAAAGAATTTGTGGATGCTGCATAATGGTCTCTTCACCAACATCTTTGTCAAGGACACTCACTAAGACAGGGATGCTGGTGTAGAACACATTATAGGCCATCAAACTGACTGAGTTGAAAAGACTGGTTCCAGAAATACCTGATATGAAGGAGAAACTGGCAGTGTGTTTGTGTTAGAACAACAGGTACAAGAGAAAGGTGTGCATGCATGCACAAGCGCACATGAGCACACAGACACAGTACACACGCAGAGAGAGAGAGAGAGAGAGAGAGGGACGATAATGGGAACTCACAAGATTTGGATGAAACATATGAGTAATGATTTATAGAAAGAATACTGTGAGAGAAATGCTGTTCGGTTGTAGGAGTATCGGCCATGAACCAGTATCAATCTTTTCAGAAATCTGAATTCTGTAGACACCAGTCAGAAAAGTCAAACATGTAGAAGTCACATGGCAGCAAGCACATAAAGCATACTATACAACAATACATGCCACATATTCTCAAAGAATAAACCCAAAAATAAAGCACTTCAAAGGTTGCGCCAGATGAAAGGATCTCCTGGAACATGAAATTTGTTGACTAGACCCAAATATGTATACTGGTCATCCCCATTTAATTTCAGAGAGAAGATTTAGATGTAACCATCTCCCCACTTTCGCAGACCATCCTACTATTCCCATTTCTACAGGTAGACCTTTCCAGCAAACCGGTCTTTCCATCGGTATAATGTGAACTTCTTTATGGTTAAATAATGGAAGTGCTGCACATACAACGTTACTAATGCATATAGCTGAGACTGCACAGGGTCACAATTATCTACAGCAGAGGTCAGTTTCCACAGAAGAAATTACACCTAAATACCCTTAATGAGGTGTGAAGTACCGAAGTCCAGCCCATAGAACCCAATCTTTTGGCATTTTCAACCACGAAGTCCAAAAGGAATCTATTTTCTGAATTAGCAACAATGTTTCTTCAAATGACCACACATTCTACGTATTTATAGCCGTAAAATATGAATGATTTGATGTCAATGCAAACATCCAAACCAGAAAAGAACAAACATTGGGCATGAGCAGCAATACTTACTCCCAATGCTATAATCAGCAGCCCTAGCTGCCTGTAGTCCTTCTCTGCCACTAATGCCAACTCCTATGTCAGCTTGTTGAATCATCTTGACATCATTTCCACCATCTCCAATGGCCAAAGTTCTGTAGTCACATGATTTTAAGAGTTGCACAAGCTGCACAAAGAACACAAGATATGGTACGTAATATGGCTGAAAATGTATATTTTGGACTAAAGGAACAGCACTAGCAATAGTGGTTAGGCATATTTTAAGTATTAGTAAAAGTAATTATTGGCTTTTTCATTCCAGCATCATGATTTGAAAATTGTGTACAAGCGTAAGATACAGTAATTAACATTACTTAAAAAAAGAAACTAAATTCACAGTTACCACAATATTATAAAGAGTAAACATCGCTGGACTTCCTACCTTCTATCTTGAACGTTTTCAGCTCCCAAAAAACGACTTCAAGTCATGCACTAACCCCATAATGAAGATTATTCTACTCGGATAAAGGATGTACACAATAATCAACAAAGATAAAGCTTTTTCATTATATATGTAGAATTACCATATCATTTTTGAGGTTCTCGTCATGATACTCATGTAACTTTAAAGGAACAATGTTCCCAAAAATGCTTTAGACAGATCCAAGTGAAATTCAGAGGACCAGCAGAGGCCAAAGGTACAAGAGTTTCCTGCAAATTTATTATTTGACGATGATTGTGAGATTTGATGGGACCTCTGTCAGCTATTCTAAAAGCTTCAATTGTTAGATGAAAACATGATTTAATATTTAATTATTCTATCACTCCCCCTCACACTTAGTGTGGTCTTTTTGCCTAGTACTAAGCTTGAAAATATTTAATTGAGGAGGCAAATGGAGCCTGAAAAGATTTGATCTCAAGACCTCTAGCTCTGATACCATGTGAGATTTGATGGGACCATTGCCAACTGTTTTAAAAGTTTAAGCTATTAGATGAAGACGTGATTTGATATTTAATTATTCTAATAAAATCATCAACTTAAAGGAGAGAAATGTTCTATACGAGTAGACAACAATTGGTCCCAAAGGCTTAAGCTGTCACAAAAACGGACCCATAATGTATATCTAACATATTTTCACCACACCCCATCAAATGTTTAAGCCTTAAGCCTTACAAGTAGAAACACGCATACAACTATATCGTATAGACAAGTTAAAACATCACACAATACATTCAGAACAGAGAGCAAGATCAAAAATGAAAACGAGGACTTAGACTCTTCATCTTTGCTCCATTACCATGTTAGACAACTGTTTGTCCAAAGATCGCGAACTACCGAGAAACGGGCTGGTATTGTATAAGAGCATATTTCTTAACATGCTCCATACACTTAATTCCCCATCTTATTACCATGTCTAAAATTCATTAACTGGCAAAGTTCTTAGGCAGCGAATAAGGTCAGTTTGGATTAAACAAACAACATACTGGTGACCCTCTGATCTGCTATTCAATCATGTGAGAATAAGCTGATGATTCTCCAATCTGCTATGCAATCATATGCAAAGAAAGAGCAATGCAAATTTCTGGTAAAACAACACCAACTAGAAAGTAAAAAAATATATCAAAACCTATCACAGATTGCCCAAGCCTTCTGTCATAATCTAACACCAGACACAGGCACTTTTGAGTAGAATTACCTGAGCTTTTTGTGATGGTGTCACCCGGCAACAGATAGCTGTCCTTGATAATATGGCCAAGTCAGTGAAAGCCTTCCGATGATATGTCAGAGCAATTTCCAGAGCCCATCCATCGACAACAAATGCCACATCCTAATTCAAGGGAAAAGCTGGTTACAAAAAACCATGAAGCAACAGTCACACTAATAAATTTGCACCCTAGAAGATCCATTGAACAAATAACTTGAGCTCATAACTATAGGTGTCAGGTGTAGAAAGGGACAAACAGGTGGTAGTTTAACCCTCATCACATCTCCGCATTTCCTTTCATCTGGAGGAATGATTAGAGGCACTCTAGACCAACAAGACGATTATTCAAGAAGAAATAAGGCTATCTTTGTAGGACACAAGTTATTGGGCAAAAGGACACCACCACAAGTGTCATAAATTACGCATGACAATCCCTTGAATTCCATAACATTTTGTCAATCACTTGGTTGTCATTTAACTTTTCAATCAATCACTTGAATGCCATAACTTTTTAAAAACATCCATCACAAGGGACATACCATGTCGGACTTCTAGCACTAGGATGAGATGGTTTTAAAAAGTTATGGCACTTAAGCGATTGATAAAAGTAATGTTATTCAAGTGAACGTTTTTTTAGTAGTTATGACACTCAAATGATCAGGAAAAAGGTTAATAGCACTCAAAAGTATTCATATCCCCAAATTCCTGATAATTTAATCATTAATAATCCAAGATATCAGTTTTAGCAAAAGATCTTTTAATGGCAGAATATATAGCAACAAATATGTAATCTTATATTAACTAGAGGCAAAATTCTTTTTAACTTAGTATTTGAGGTCATGTAGTTTCTAATTAAAAGTACTCATCATTTAGGGGCAATCACCCTAAAGCTCCCATAATACTACTAAAAACAAATATTGAAAGCTAGGATTTAGCACCGATCTAAAAGCTAGTCTTCAAAATGCATGCCTTCGCATGTGAACATGCAAAGTCAAGACCAAATGGCTCCTTCAAATTAAAGTCATCGCAACTTTGTTGGTTATGTTTGTTCTAATAATTATGTGCCAGCACTTCACCCTCTTAGTCACCTCTACGAAAATTATGCTACTTCATATATCTCATATATAAGCACACAAAAAGATTCCCAGTGATACAAGTACCATGACCAAGAATATCCAACCTAATTCAACCTTCTCAATTTAAGCATTGCCAAAGTACGTTAAGAAACGTTCTTTAAGACAATAAAATGCTATTTTTTTTCTCATACAATATCAAGCCAACAAAATGCTATACATAACATGGGAAGAGAGAATTAACTGAACTAAGAAAGTGGTAAGGTGAACATTTATGGACACACATAATTTACCAATATGAAGACTATAAACTTTACCTTAGGTTCTGAGGAAGTTATCCTCATTGTGAGCAAAACTCTTTCTAAGCTCCTACAAACTTCTTCTTTGGTTTTCCCATCAATTAAAAGAAGCTGACCCTTGGGCTCTGTAAGAAATGAGAAGCGACGGAGGTCAGGAAAGCATAAATTCTGCTGTTAGATTCTGTCTTCCTCATTCTCCAGCGCATGATGAGTCAGTCAACCTGGAGATATGAAATTGCAAGTACAGTGCAATCTGTATGGCAGTGTTCTGCTTGTCGCCAGTAGCATCCAAAAATTTATTCCTGCTCTTCTGAGTGTCTCAATTGTTTCTGGTACACCATCCTGAGTAGTAATGTAAGATATATCATTGTTCAAATACACATCATCCTAAAGGCTATTAGACAGAGCATGGGAAAATGGAACCCTCTGAAAGGGGAAAAGTATATGTAGATGCAGAACATCCCCCAGACATATCAACAGTCACCTGAAGACGATCCTCTATTGCAGTGACTCCAAGAACTTGAAATCGTGTTCAATTCTTTGACACACCTCCGCTATTCTCCACTGCACATCCAATTATTTCAGGAAGTCAAGATACACTATCTAAGAATAAACCGGAAAGGTTATGTATAACAGGAAAATAACAGAACAATGATTAGTGTACCATTTACCTCCTATCAACCAATGAACTACTAGCCTCTTTGAATGATAGAGACCATTCACGATATTCATCATCATTAGTTCACGCCAAGCCAAGCATAAAGTGCGTAAACCCAGTTGAGAATATTGTTCAACAGCTTCCATAAAGGTCCTTGTTTGTTGCCCTAGAAATAATCAAAGTAGTCAAATATTTATATACCCACAATTGTAGGAACCTACAAATCGCACCATTAACTCTCCTCCAAAATATCTTTCTTGGTTTTCAAGGTGTAAAGGAAAACCTTTACAGCACCATAACTAGCTATTGCAGTCTGACACAAGTTACATTACATCTACAGAATCAGAAATGACAAATCAAGTGCGTGTAATATTGATCCCTACGTCAAATTCTCACTGAACATAGCAAAATCAGGCAAACAGGAAGACTTTCAATTTGGCTATTTTTTGCAGCATTTCCAACATGGAAATTTAGCATTTGAAGCATGTACGAGGCAATCCAGCTACCAGCTGTACGCAATAAGCTCCCTTTGTACCAAAAAAAGGCTACTTTTTTAAGATACACCTGAAATTTGATGTGGCATCTGAAAAGGAAAGTTCTAAAAATCTTCATAAAATCAACTCGTCATTGAGCGCAAATTTTCAAATAGAATCAGGGGTTATCAGCACGAGGTAGATGACGTGCTGAAATCATCACATTCCAACATAGAAGATTCATAGCATTCCCTGGACACTGTATCCATGAGAAGCATCCCAGCAAAAGGAAAAGAGTATATGATTACTTGAGCTTGAATAACAACCAAACCCACTAATCAAAAGGAAAATGATATCTCCGTCCTACTCGGAACACTCAAAAGTCTGACAACATATGAAGAAAAAGAAAATCACAAAGGCCTTCATCTGGAGAAATACTAACCAAAGAATACGCTTACTAGAACAAGTTGCCATTTTTTCAACATCTGATAGGCAGTGGAGTACTTTTATATGGTTGAATAGGGTATAACCAGAAATGTACTCAACATAAAAAAAACACCATGACTAAACATCCAAACAACTTTTTTCATCCGGCGAGTTTTAGCACAAGGATGGGGCTAACCAGGAATGCATAAGGAATTATTGCTTCATCTGCTCCTTTGGTTAAGAGAAATATCTTTCCATTCTCGCAGTCTTTCACCACTAGGGACATTCTTTTCCTATCAGATGTGAACTCCAGAGTTTCCAATACCTCATAATGAATAACTGTTCCATTGAACTTAATCTCTGCAAGATACAATATAGATGAAAGTCATTTTAATTAAACCTAGATGACTATGCAGAGTACAAAAGACAAAAAAGAAAATGACTGGTACCAAGAATATTTGCATTCCTATTGGCAAGAACCATATGCAGTTTTGCAGCAGCATGAACAAGAGCATCTTCATCCTGAGATTGTGCCTTATAGGAGATTGCTCCAGTTTTACTGCAGCAAGAAAACAAAAGCAAGGCGCCATAAAAAAAAAAATGTAGCATGATGCGCATGTCAAAATGGTATCTATATGGGGAATCGCCACTACAATCAGTGACTTCAGATATGGAAAAGCAACTGGCCAGAAAGAAGTTGGGATTACCTTTGCACAGGGATAACCGTGTTGCATATTGCCATAACTGTCAGAAACCTAACAACATCTGGAGAGCCAGACTCAATAGCATTAAGCAGTTCCACATCTGTATACAAAAAGGAAACTACTTATAAGAGCAAAGCTGATCTCAGGAAGTGATCAAATATACTAGATGGTGACTGCACGAGATTGAAGCACAACATCAGTTGCAGTTTTGATTAGACATGGTAATTCTATATTGCTGTGTAAACTTTGAAAATAATTTCCAACTGATAAAGCAAGTAACTTCAAATGCCATAAATTACCTGATGACTTAGCTGTAAGATCCCACAACATCACGTTCATAAATCAAAAACTACTTTAACGCGAACATTTAGGAACTGAAATAGGTGATTTTACCACTGACATTTAGGACTTGAAATAGATGACGTGCAAGCATTTAAATCTAAACTTGGTAACATCTTTTCTGCCTTCGACCTCTCAGTATAGGGCACACAAGCATAGTGTCCGCATGTTGAGTTAAATGATTTATTCAATAACTCAAATGATAACTTAAATTATGAAAGAACTGGAGCAGTGCTATCCATTAAGGAGGACGAAATTTGATGTCAGGACCCTATACCCTTCCATGACTCATAAAGGCACAGAGTATCTGATTTAAACACTAATTGTAATTTAAACACTAATCATATAAAATGGTCATAACCAGAGCTCTGATTGTGTATTACAAGCCAAAATTATGCATATATGCATGCAGGTCTAGACTTTTGTAACAAAGCCACCCAATGCTTTCAACAAGAATGCAGAATATTATTTAGAAGACAATGCTATTTCTATGATAATGAAACATTACTCCTCAGAAGCAACTCATAACATTCTGGGATATTGCTGCCAAATGTCGAAAACAATGTGCACCAGATGAGCCTGGGTGTTTATATGAAATAAGTTGTCTTTTACCCATCGGCCACCAGCCCACTTAATAAGTCCAATTGAAAGAAACTAAATTAATGAAATACATTAACAGAAAGGCTTGTAACAGAACAAACTCGGTCACTTGTGACAATGCTATCTCTCAAAAAAAGGTAGTGGTCAACTTTCCCTTTTCTGGTGGCGGAGTTGGTTTGCGCTCAGTTTCTTTCACAAGAGGTCCTGGTTCAAAACTTCTCAGCGCTAGGTGACTTAACCGGGGGCCCGTGGTTGTGGGGTCTGTGGGTCCTCCCGAGGGCTAGTCATGCTTCACCGCTAGTTTGAGCGCAAGCTCCCTGGCCGCGCGGACACCTGGTCATCAAAAAAAAAAAACCTTTCCTTTCCCTTGGTGTAAGGGAAAAAAAAAAAGAACTTTCCCTTTTCCCTCAGCTGCTCTCTATTTATGTCGTGTAACCAGAAACATCATTTCCCATTTCCCCACCCTTTCAATTTTCAACCTGCTATAAGAGGAAAATCCTTTAGGCCTGTTGATGCATTAATCTCATTCCGACTGCAAGGACTGTTAGGTTCAACGAGCTGGAAAAGTAGAGCCAATGGTATTTCTTTCTTACAATTAACTAAGAAGGTTTACTATTGAATGTGCCCAATTCAATGAAAAGAAGTGGACCAAACATAATGGCAACCTTGAATCCAAGGGAAAAAAACGGCAACAAGATTTTCAACTGCTCATGCTCCAAGGATTCGAAAGAATGAACACAGTGAAAGAAAGATGTTGCACGCTCTAACAGAATCAGAACCTTTCAAGGCATCCCCAGATTCATTTCCATGAAATTTGCCGCTGATGCAGCATCTTCTGAAAATCATCTTGTTTTCGGTGAGTGTTCCTGTTTTGTCAGTCAGAATGTATTCCACTTGGCCCAAGTCCTCACTTATTGCTGTGCTGCCAAGGGGACAGGAAATATTTGCTACATAAAATTGCTTTCAAGATATGCCAATCACTCATACGGGTTTCTTAAGTTAAACAACTTACTTTGTAGCATGGGCAGGAGTACCAGTTTCCTGGTCAATCATTTTCTGATCCCAGTCAATAAATTTTGCATATAGACTTTTCACAAGGTCCAGAGATACCTGCCAAAAATTGTTCGAAGTTCTCAAAGTTATTAATTTATCTGAAGCTCTTTTAGTGCAGAACTTTTTTAAAACAGTGCTGTAATCTCCAGCTTGAAATAGAACACAGGATATTAGGCCAAGCTACCTCTCTCTTTTGTTAGGTGAAGCTACAAATTACCAGCAAAATCATTTGATTCAGTCAAGGTTGACACAGTAGCTCAATTGCCTATACATAGCAAAATTAAGTGGATTGATTAAAAAATTAGTTCCAGCTCCAGCACTAACCACAAAGCAACTCTAAGCATTTGTGGCGAACTTCCATCTTTACTACCAGAGCAACCACCTGCACTAAGGCAGGTAGAAGCCTCTAATACTTCATCAAGACTTTGATCACCTCTCTAACAAGTATTCATTTCATTACAATGATATCACTGAATCCATAGACTTCAGTTGTTTGTGAGAATGTAAATAGCAACCTTACAAGCTATAATTAGATAAGTTTCCCATTACGATTTGATGGAAAACCAATCTTGATGTCTGCATAATGCGCAGAAAAACTGCTGTAAAACTCCTGAAGAGTGAGGACTTAATTCATAAGGATTGGGAAGAGAAAGAATAATTACATAGAACAGCCCTATTTTCTCCCTAAGCCGCATCATATTTCCTTTTTTCCTAAAAGTTAAAGTTACATTTCTTGCAATAGGTCAACTTCCAACAACAAAGATCAAATTGCAATGATAAAGAAGCAATTATCTTGATTTTTCAATCATAATCTTGACATCTCACCTTAATGGATATGGGAATCATGATAGAACAAAGAAGCTCAAACCGCAAAGGTATGACCAAGAGCTCATACCAAGGACCTTCGTGTGGATACATGACATACCATTGCTTCACAAAGGAGGACCCAAAAGAAGGAAATACAAAATCAGCTTATGCTGTAAATTTGCAGTTAAACATAAGGGGATTAACTTTACTAGGAAACAAACATCCCAGTGGCATAATAGGAAAAAACAAACAAGAGCTATATTCCAGAGCCTCTTCCCATATAAGTCACGGGCAATAACGTAGAAACTAGGAAAGCACTAACAAAAGATTAAAAAAAGAAAGAGATATGAATCACAGACTACCATGGGACCATATGAAGACATTACAGAGCCATAGGTGATAATTCATCTAATCACACAAATCTCACTGTATAGACAGTTAAAGAACAGAACCATAAAGCAAATGAAGCTGTCTAATAAGATTTTTTTTTTTAAATAAACAAGGCCGTCTAACATGTATCATGCATTTAAGAATGAGGCAACTTATCAAGGCCCACGGACATACATAGATAGCAACTGAAGAAATAAGATTAAAAGATTCAAATGACATCCATATAACTAAGGCAAAAAGAGATAATCAAAGTGTAAAAGAACAGTAAAGAAACTCAAAGTAAAGTGAGTTCATAGATGATTGATTCACCAGAAACGTATTCAAAAGTCGGCAGTACCAGATATACAGAAGACATTGAACTAATGGCAGTTTCCAAACTTCAGTACTCGAGTCAACCTCACCTAGGGAATGAGCAGATATACAGAGAAGAAAATGGATGCGCGGACGTTCTGGCTATATTGGGAAAGGAGCAGCATATGCATTTTACTATTATCGACTAGTCTTCCCGATGCTCTTAAGGATATCTTGCATAAGGATGCACTTCACAGCAGTTTGACTAAGAATGATGAAACTTGACTATTTGACTTTCTGAATGATGATGTTTGTTTCACCGAAGAAAAAACCTTACCTCACCCCTCAGCAAATGAAAGCATGCAATGTTTTCCACAAAGGAATTTTGGTGTCATATCACCAAGTCAAAGCATTTGAAGACTAGCACATAATCGTACCATTATATTAAATCACTGAATATTTATGTGCATAAACTCTGAAAGAACCCACATGTCTATTGCTAGTAGATATTTAAGCTACACAAATTTGTTGCTACCAAATCCCCTTGCTTATGACTAGAAACTTGAGAAAAAAAAAATCAAAGGTCAAGAAAATAGTTCCAACAGCTTGACTTTAAAATATGTTTAATTTTTCCAGGAAATTCTCCTCAGTTTCCAGAACGTTATGAAAACTACACTGTATCCATCAGGAGCTTAATCTCTAGATCTTAGTTCAAGAAGATATTTATGATCTTGACTAACGAATATGACATTTAGTTTGATATCTTTCTACTGCTTTAATATGCACTTTTCTCCTTAGCCATGCATAATCCTCTGAACTACCAAGTTTTAAAAGCGATACTTATGAAAGCACTTTCACTTTGCAACACGGAATAAGACAATTAAAATGTAGAACCAAATTGGTGGAATCACAAAGTAAATAGATGTCCCAGCAAATGACATGTAGAAGTTTTCCAGGAAAACAAGTTCAATTCCATATGACTTGAAAATCAATCAACAAGAAGGTTAAATGCTAGGAGCTTAGTTGATCTCACTAACCTTTCTTGCTTCCGTGTCCTTCCATACATTACCAGCTACCCCCAAAACCATTACCACAACTATTTGGAAGATAAATATGGCTCCAGTCAACTTGTCAATCATGGCATCCACAGCTGTAAGCTTAGGTTCTGGTGCACCCCTGCTCATACCCATCTTTGTTTCATTACCTGAAGCAATAAATCAAAAGAAATATGCGCCTTAATTGCACCTTAATGGTGAGGCATTAACAATTACTCATGTGACAAAGAAAACAATCACGTCAATGCATATGTCATTAGAGCTCTATCAGATTCTGCCACAATACAAGTATAATCCTGTGTATCCACGAAAACTAAGTTTTCTAGCTTTTAATATATTACTTCACCAATGGAGCAAAACTTACAATCATTGGACTATGATCGGAAGCTTCCTTTCCAGCACATCATTCCTTACAAAACCCAAAAAAAGATGGTAGAAAGAAGTAAAAACCAATAACATTGTCATCCTAATGCTACTCCCCCAGCCAAAGAGTTGGAGAAAACGAGTTATATGAAGAATGAACTCAGAAAAGAGTGCATGCTTCTACCACATGCATTATGAAGCTAAAAACACGCAACCACATAATTTCCAGTCTTGCCTGTCTGTTTCTTTCTTCTAAACTCGAATAAATCATGAACTATCTTTATCATGATGTCTTCTATCTGTCAAACGCCTTCTACAGATCTTTTCTTGAACCTCCATTGCTTGCCTCCACTGTAGCAATGGTGGACCTTCTCTAATTTCGAATTCATTTAGATTCTGCTGACAGTAACTAGTTCATTTTATTGTTAGCTAAAGCCCGGACAACTTGATCCCAACACCATGCACAGTAGCAATATTTGTTACTTAACTGGCCAATTGTGATGCTGCAAGTTGTCTTCCACATTTGGCATGTCCATCCAGTCCAGGTCATCACAACTTGATGCCTAAATCTCTCTCTCTCTCTCTCTCTCTCTCTCTCTCTCTCTCGCGCGCGCGCGCCCAACCATGCACATGCACACGCACGCATCTCTTCCCATCTTTCACATCCTTACTCTTAACAAGTCAAATCAAAGAAATGAAGAATTAAAAAATACAAAGCGGTATAGTTGTTCCAGCCAACACACCTGTATAAACAGCTACTCCACAAGCCCACTCTGTATTGCGCAAGTAGCATGTTTGAAGAATGGTGTTTTTAATGGTTAATGGGCACATATCATTGTCAATAAATGGAGGAAGTAATCGAAGGTTAGCATCAAATCTTCTGATGTCCCTATCAGGACTGGGGCACTCAATAACACCCTGTTGAAAATCCCTTTCACAATATTAGCCAGGATAACAACCAGGATGTTGCTTTATTAGGTTCACCAAAATATAGGTAACATTCTTACCTTGATTTTGTGCAACAGTTCAGGATCGATTCCCATGCAAGCAGAAGGTACAACCCTTGTCTTTAGATCGGTTTCACCATCAAGGGCAGCCGTCTGCACATGTTACAAGAAAATACATAATCCTTTTAAAGAAGGACATGGAATTCACACAAACAGAAAAGCGGTGTTACCAACAAAATTTGATGTGACTGCACCATATTTTCTATTCAAATTCACATCAATATGCTAATAATAATTCTCATGGAAATTAATGTATCTGGAAAGATAACTAAAAGCACTCGGTGGCAAGATGTTAACCAAATTTCCGGACAAATTTAAGTGGTGAGTGACTGGCCTAGCACAATGCCCAACACCAAGTGCCAAGGATGTTAGCTGATTGATGTTGAAACTATTTTCTTAAATAGATGATAGACTGGACAGCTGACCTGGATGAATTATCTGACTCCTGATCTTACATCTTTTAGCTCAAGCATTAAAGTTATTAGCGTATTTTATCCTAACCTATTCTCATACTAGCATATGTGTCGTAAAACCTAGGTTTGCAATCTCTCATTCCTCTTAGGCATGCTCAACAGTTAATGAGTTGCACACCAATTCTTTTGCGCAGATGGTAGAGCACTAATATCTGCTTAATATCTAACCATAACATAGAAGAGGAGTGACGCTAGAGAATCTGCCCTGGCTGAAGTCAAAGCTACTCAAGTTTTCAATTAGGCAGAAGAAGGGTTAGTTCATTACCTCTATATAGCAGATTCCCTGTGGATCAGACGTTCCAAGCAAAACTAGATCGCATGGTGCTTCCTCATTCTCACGAAGCCATACAATGTTACCAACACGAATGTCCTGCGCTTGAATCTAGAAGAGAGGGCATATGATATAAAATGAAGAGTCAGCACAAAGTTATTTTCTTGAAAATCAGAGGTGTACTGGTAAAGTCACTTCAGGATATGGAATAGACCATCAACAAATATCACCTTCCCAGTGATGCAGATTCCCCATTCTAAGATACTTTAAGCCTGAGTCTATCTCCAAGCCCTTATTATAGCAACTATAGTTATGCTTAAGAAAAATCAACTTCAGACCCAGAGGGGCACAAATCCAGCTTCAGTAATGCCTAATAACATCCGCAACATCATCAAACTACAAATAGCAAATAACCACCATCATGTTGTGTCAAAATAGAATATTATGTTAATAAAGTGTATATCATTGAAATTGGCAAGTGCAAGTGGACTAGACAACTGCTTCTTTTGAGGTCTCCATAGTTCTACAACTCTACTCTTCTGAAACATGAGGAGCACTCTCATCTCACCATTATCACTTCAAACATGAGATGAAAGTACAGATTATGTAGATCATCATAATCTCAAGTTGCTCTCTTAGGGCTGCAAATATTATGCACAATTCCTCTTTGTCTGTGCTCCCAGGCACCAAATCATTATCAAATCCAACAGCCTATTCCAATTGAAGAGGTGAAACTTAGTTTTAAAAGCCACTAATCACATAATAACCTAAACAGGGTATAGCTTCCTAGGGGCATATAATCAGACAGACCAATCAAACAGACCAACATTAACCATTAATGTAGCAAGTCTCGCTTTAGTTTAAGTATTGAGCCAATAGGGACGCCGAACTATGAAAGGAGATTTCAACACCCGCCACAAACAGGCTAATACAGCTGATATCGCTGGAAGCCTATTGGCAGCCTACATCATGTTGCTAGGCCAGGAATTGGAAAATCCACCATTAGCCTATTGAGGTCACATTTGAGATATATAGAGCCTTGATTTCTAGACATCGCTTTCACTAGAAAACCTGCCCAAAATTTAGATTTCATGTATCGCTATTTTTACTTAGAAATTTTAGATATTTTCAAGTATACGAAGGAAAGTTACAACTTTGATGGAACAGGCATTTGAGTTATACAGCTAATAGTCAGAAAGCATACATATTTCATTTCACAGTCGCTGAAGGTTATGAACATGAACTATGGGTAAATTGTGTAACAACCAGGTAATAACAATAGTTCTACATCCTTACCAAAAAAAACAATAGTTCTACATTGTGTATAGTAAATATATCCCATTGTCATCATAGAGAGCATTGTGATCTACGGAGAGGGAAAAATACAACTGACTGAAACTATAATTAACGACCAGACTTCTATAATCTAAAAAGCTAAAATCGGTGGCAAACATGCAATAACTGACAAACCAATCCACAAGATAAAATCCCTTAAGAAGATCAATAATCATTCTTCAACAGATTTAAAAGAAAGGAACAGCTTCCTTCCACAAAAACAAAAGAAAATAAAAGGAAAAGGGGTGATTTTCTGGGGACAAAGGGATAGGGGAACTTGAGAATGATTTCTTTACCAGTTTTTTTACTCCATGACGGACAATCCATACTTCTCTCTCATTTGCCTTTTTGTCAGAGAGATATCTATTGTAATCATCCCATGCCTCTTTTGTTGCTGAGACAGCAAATATAAAGATAAGTGGACCCCATGTACTGGCAGGATTCACTGGAGTAATTAGTGACCATAGCTGAAGGCAGGCAATCAATAGGAAATACTGGTTCATGAACGGCTGAAAACAGAAAAAAAAACAGAACCATATTACACGCATATACAGAGTTAGGTACTTCCTGATTTCAGTAAATGAGAATCAAGATTGGCTCTGGGAAGTGGAAGAAGTGTAAGGAGACTGCCTTAAATAAGGCACATGAATATTCTAAATTTTTTATTTGTTGACTAGCAATATCTAAGTTAGTCTCCCCACCAACACCCCAAAAAAAGAAAACTATAAATAATTGAGGCTCACCTGAACTGCTCCCATAAGTTCTTGGGAAGAAAATTCAATATAGTGTATTTTCTGTTGGATATTCGGTTGTCACAGTAGACATCATAAGATGATTCGTCATCATTGATGTCTACATATCGCTTCATCATTATCCTCGAAGCAGATAATCAAGTCTATGCATTTCAACACGATCAGATGCAGAGGCCACAATGAGAAACAAATCCACCAGAGGTTCCCATCCTGAATAAGATATATTCATCAACATATGGATAAGTCACATTACTGGCCAGATAAATAACTGAAGGGCATTAACACACCAAGGCCAATCTTCATCAAAGTCTTCCATGGTGATTCATGATGATGAGATAACTATGATAACGACGGTATGCACACCATACCTACAAATGAACTAGGCCATGATTACCACATCCTGAGCATCCTAAGAAAATGCCAACGAGTTAGTCTATGGCCTAGATGCATCAAGCAGCATAATAAGTTCCCCCAACTGATATAAACACAATGCCACTAGCACTCACTATGTGAAATGACTAATCTTTTCAACCTCCTGAAGGTGATAACTGAATGTGGTTAAGCAGTTATTTAAATCTCGTGCTTCCTTGGTTCCACCGACTGACTGTAATCATTGATTCACTTTTAAAAAGGAGTAACAAAGTTGAAAAGTAGGAATCTACACTCCTATTTCAACAATCTGCCTACACTGATTATACTAAAGATCAAATGAGCTCAGAACATGATCGCGCAATATACTCTATCGCCATGCTATCGATATGCACGGAGTTCCAACCACAAATTCATACCATTTGAATGCTTTTAAACTATCAAGAAGTTACCACAATTGTTCACCTTTCGGCCTCCCAATACCACCTTGTCCTCAACAGGAAGAACCTCCAAACCTCACTTAAACAATAAATGCAGCCAATTCCAGCCACAACATTCGACGAGCAAATCAAAAAACAAAATCAATACGCGAATTACCGAGCATAGGCTATCAGAAAGACGTGAGAATTCAATTCCTAACAAGCTAGAAATCACAGCGGCACGATGACGAGCTCGCCAATCGACGACTCGAGCAAGAAACTGCAATTGCCGAATTCGAGGAAGAACCTTCCGCGCTCTCTCATTTTCGGATCCACGTTAAAGTATACAACCTTCGGACGCGATCAGACCGCCCGAGAGCTAATTACCGCGTGAACAGGACGAATTGACGATAGAGAAGGGAGATTAGCTCACCGTAATCAACGGATTAGCATGGTCCGGGTCCAATTCACGTCTCGCGAATGCGATCGGAGGCCAAATTCTTACCCGTCGATGTCTTCTTCTCCTTCTCCTCGCCGGTCTCGGCTCCTTCTGTTGCCAGGCACCGTCTGTTTGAGCAGCCGATGAGAGAAAATGGTTGCGTGAGGCCGGGCAGAGTCAGGCAGAGTGATGAGCTGCACCGTGGACCGTCGGATTACGAGGGAATGGGTGGGGAAGTCAATCCTCAACTGATCCTATAACCCGTTAAGGAGCAGAAAGAGCACACATTGGAAATAGTGTAAAGAAAAACTAGAATGGTTTGAAAATAAATTTTTTAAAAAAATGATTGCCCTCACAAAAACAATTGAAAAAAATTATCTTTCATGAAATATTGAGACAGTTGTTGTACGTGAAGAAAATATTTCTTATTCACTAACTATTTCAAGCAAAATAAGCCATGAATTTTTTTTTTCAAACGATTCATTTTTCGTGAAATTAACGGGATTTAAAAGGTAAAAATATTTAAAAAAAAAGAAGTGAGGTAATGAGAAATGGATAAGGTTAAACGGATGAAATTCAAGTTAGTGATTTTGGGTTAATACATATATGATTCTACAAAAATCGTTATTCTCATGATATTTTTGAAAATTTTAATTTAATGTCTTAATCATATTCAAGATATTTTTTCATATATTTTTAGCGGTCAAGTCTCCTATTTCCTATTATTTTTATTTTACGTTTTGGCAGTGATTATGGTTCTTTTTCTTGTTTTTCTTTTTTGATCGGATAGTGACTAGGGTTCTATCGAGTCACATTTTCTACAATTTGTTGGGCTTTACTCCATATTGCAATGCTTAACTAATAATTTGCCCGATTGAGAAACGTTGGATTGTGTTTGAACCAGCATTTCGTGTTTTCTATCATTTTCCTTTCTCGTATTTGTAATCGACAATCACGTAATCACAATTTTTTTTTTAAAGATTTGTGGTGCTTCTCTTCTATTGTCTACTATGGTTAAAGCAACAACAATCTCATTGAATCAAAGGGACTCTATAAAACTCAGATTCTAAATGCTAAAAGAAATGCAAAAATTTGAAAAAAACTTATGTGAGATTAGAAGTGCCAACCAAATTCTCTATGAATTATTTTCGTCTTTCCTTTCAAATTGTTCTTCGCTTGGAATTTGCTGAGGCAAGTTTCACCCATTCAATTTCAATAGATGAAACAACTCAAGAAGGAGGTAGAACCCTCGTAAATATCTTCCTATGTATGCGTGAAATGTGAGTAACGGCATCGACAGTATTGAATGTGTGCTTTACGTTGATAAATAATTGAGTCAATTTGATTAACGTACATGTGATTAGAGAAGGACTATATTACTTAAAGTAAATCCACAAATTAAATATGCATTAATTAACTTCACAATTTTATTAGATTAGCTTATCTCACTTGATGAGAAATGTCAGTTCGTAAAATCTTATTCAGATGGATGAATTGTCAGTTGAAGAAATCGAATTACAAGAAAATAGTAACAAACTTCTCTTCTGATGTCTCAGCTATCCGAGGAACTCGCGAGGAGTGTGGTTTACCTCACGTGCGAGTCCTCGAACCAAGGGGGCACGTGCCACTTCATGCAAGTCAAAATCCCGTCTGTTTTTGACAATTCCTTAATATGGTATTAGCAGAAGAATCGGGCAAGAGAAGAGCAGTGACTAAACTCCAATAATTAATTTCGCAATTTTATTTAACAAAAATTTCAAATGAGGGTTTGAAAAATTGAATCCCATTTAAAAAATATTGGGTGACGAGCATTACGTTGACAAAATAATCGAGTCAATTTGATTAACATACATGTGATTAGAGCCGTAAATCCACAAATTAAATTTTCAATAATTAAATGTGCAATTTCATTTTTTTTAAAAATTGCAAATGAGATTTGAAAAATCGAATCTCATTTCAAAATGATTGGATGACAAGCTTTACGTTGATAAAATAATCAAGTCAATTTGATTATTGTACATGTGAGTAGAGAAGGATTGTATTACTAAATCCACAAATTAAATCCCTAATAATTAACTTTGCAATTTTATTTAACAAAAGTTTCAAATGAGTGTTTGAAAAATCGAATGACTTTTTAAAAAGATTAGCGACAAGTTTACATTGATAAAATATTTGCGTCAATTGGACTAAGAACGCATCTTTAAAAAAAAAAAGGGAAAAAAATGTAGAAGTAAACATAAAAGTAAGTAGCTAAAAAGGTTCTCTGAATATATGGTTATTGATCTCTTCTTTGCTTTATTTGTCTTTTAGCTACATATTTTGCTGGAAGCTGGCTGAAGAAAAAGTTCGGTGGTTCGCAATTGTGGGCAAGGCCCATCTTCGCGGCAATGAAAAGAATTGGAGCCAGCATATTGATGTCAGTTTTAATAATTGATTGTTTATACATGTTAATTCATGTCTAAGGTGTTTTATATGTCTAAGATCCTAAGTTTAAGTCTGACTTGTTTTGTCGCTTTGTATCAGGTAGAGGATCTTCAAAAGACGTGATCCCGAAATAGTCCACCGGGAGATTATTGATATTATTGGAGGTGCGATCTTATATGGTGTCAATTGATACCATGGCATTGGGGACTATGAAAGAGAGTAGTATTTTTCATTTTGTTCCCCTTTTTTTTCGGTTTTGGGTTGAGGGAATTCCAGGAGATTATTGATACATAAACATAGGAAAATTACTGTGTCCGGTACCATTTTCACTTGTTCAAACATGAATGGTAATATTTCATCTCACTTAGGCCCTATAACTCATCTAACGGACCATTTTTGCCTATGTGTGTAACACAAAATGCATGGGAATGAGGAAAATTCCCCCTATTGCGGCCCAAAAATCAAACTAGGCATTGATTTCACAGTGTGAATTGGCGGCGTGAATAGAAAGAACCTTACGTTCAATGTTTCTTTACCATAACCTGCATTTGTTATTGTGAAGAGAAGCATGCTCATCACAATAGTAAAACAAGGGAAGTGGCTATCAAACCAGTCTTTCGGGAGTCGCTGAATCCTCACAACTTCATGCATCATGCAATCTGCACTTTGAAAATTTGAACTACCCTTTTACATATAACAAATATCTTCGGGACACTTGTTGACAAGACCCATGCCAAAACATATTACGAATTCATGTATCTCTACCAACAATCTTTTGCATACCCGCCAATGCCGGAGAAAGCTAGTCTTTCTAATAACCTCAAGATTCACCTGCTATGCCATGTCCAAATACAAAGGCATCAAAAGCCAATTTAAGTCCAAAAGCATCTGCCACCAAATGAATTTCGTCATTGATTGGCACTAAGTCAGTTAGTTGGCCCCAATAAGCTACGAACCAATTTGTCCCATTAGCTGATACCATCGTCATGATTTACAATCTCATATAGGATCTGAACTGAATCCATTTCATCATTCACCAGTCTTTCCAAAAAGCGGTGCCCTTTAATGCAACAAGAATTAGCCAGTTCCGCGCAGTTAAGTCAAGACCACAAGATCCAATGCACAATCGTGGATCATGGCTAAGTACTTCTCTTTCTTCTAGCAATGTTATCTATACATAATAAATAAGAGTCGGTCCCCCAAATTTACCTTGCAAGATGCGAGTAGGAAGAACCTGAGAAGTGTCTCATGCCCAGGATGAGCAAAGTCCTCACCTTCAACTCTTCTTGAGCAACGGGAACCAATAACCAGGACTGGATAATCCTTGGCCCCACTCTCAGTTCTTTTTCGAAGTCGTCGGCCGGAGCTTTTCCAAGTCCACATTCGCGCTATAAAGTCGAGCATGCATGCTGCAAAAGCGTGTCCCTTCAAGAAAGGTTCGGCATGGTTCTCCCCTAGGAGCCATTGCAACTGTCCTCCCGCTAATGAAAATGTAAAACGCTTGTGTGTTTCAATCGGTGAGAAATTTTATCATAACACCCGGCAGGCAACGGAGCCAGGTGATCGAAATGGATGAAACAATTAGCCAGGGGGAAAACTGAAAATGAAGATACCCTGTTGCTCGAAAAGAAAGGACATATACAAAATGAGGCAATCAAGGCCATACGGACGGTCATACGGACAGGCGACCCAGTGCTTGATTTGGTGGCTGAGCAAGTGCAACTTCTCTCCCTCTGACTCATTGACTTGGGAGCAGAATCACCGATTCGACCAGTGGCGTGGAAGGAGCGTTGGAAGGAGATATCCGTTCGGGATTTGAATCCTTCCAAGGGACGCAGTCTTGAGACAAAAAAAAATAATAATAATAATAATAACACTCGAATGATCGAGCAACTTCGATTTTTACTTTTTGTTTGTGATTTCTTTTACCTGACATTAGCACAGAACACTTGTTGAACCCAATTTTTTTTTTAAAAAAAAACTAATTGAAATCTCATCACAATTCAAGGTCATTTAGAGTATACTGTGTTATGTTGGTCAGAGAAATTCCGGCAATTCAAAATCGTAAATTCTTGATTTTAACATATTAGTCGTAAAAGTCATCCACAAAAGAGCTCCTGACGTGATTTTCTGGGCAGAAATGGCTGCGGGCAGTGGCCACAGTTCCTTGAGCGCGGCGTGAAGTGCAACCTGAGTGTTTTGAGGGTTTAGGTTTCCATAGGCCAAGCATCTAATTGATTCAAAATGGGAGGAATTGCGGTAGTTTCTGAAATTTATTCCTCTGGACAAATCTATGGACACATGAAGCGAGTACAACCTGTTGGTCCCAAATACAAATAGGTATGAACACCCTTGAGATAATAATGAGAAGTAACATGAATCTGCAAGTGTAAACTCTGTGTAAGCCCAGGTTAGATAAAGTCGAGAAACTTGCCAAGGGGGACACAAAATTCATCTGCTAAGCGAACGAACAGGAACAATCTCAAGAAAAATGAGGGCAATCCAAAATGCTGGCAACCTCCTAACATTGTTTCATACTACTCATTATCACAACTAGTGAATAATGTAAATCGATTCGGAAACTTACAAAACCAAGAAAGAGAAGATGAAATAGCCACTTAAATCAAGATGATCAGCATGAATATTCTTCCCCGGGCCAGAAATTACAGACCTAAAAGATAAAAGGGCAGGGATCAGCCAGAGGGGAAAAATCTGTTGTCTGAGATGCAACCAAACCTGCATTGCACTCTTACTACATACAATCCCTAGCTAAGCCAAGACGATAAAGCAAATCTTTGCCAAAGATAATGAAAATACAGAATAGTTGCAGAATAGTTGGTAAAACCCAAGCATTCATGAATTGTCAAAATAAAGGTGAAATTGCAGCTCTTCACAGACCACTTTCTTATGCTATAAAGTCAACTGAGAAGCTTTTTTGCTGGGTCAGGTGATTTGTTTGAAGTAAAGAGAAATCAGTGTGAGGTCATTGCCTAAAATTCCAATTTGACTGTAAGTTGACAAGTCTCCTCACAATTACAGTTCTTTTGTTTTAGCCCCAGTTACTGGGTGCGGTATTAGATTCCCTGGCTCATTCCATCAAGTCACCCCTTTCCATATACATTGAAGTAGTCGACCTAGGGAAAGAGGAACTGTAAAATGTTGGCCAGACAGAGTTTCTAAACCTTCTTTGGCGTGGTCTAAACAAACTGCTCTGTGCCATTACATTATAGTCATAATGAACTAAAGAAGAAATGTAGCAATACAGCTATAAAATCTTTCTCCTCAGTGTAATAAAGAAAGAACAGATTGAAAAACATGACAGCTTTGATCCTAAACAAGAGGATTGTTTTAGAAGCAAAGCCAAGAGGAGAGCACAAGACAAAAGAGAGAATATTCCATAACAGGATTGCCAGGACCTCATTGCACGATCTCTCAGATGCATGAACTCTTTGACAACACTTGTCCTGATGCCGTTCAACGTTGGTCATACATCATCATTGCAAGCTGATTGAACGTCAGAATCAGCATTCTGTTTGATAAAAAAACTGATTGTAGGCAAAAACTTGGCAGAAGAGTTCCTCCAAAAATCTATATAACCTTCTTAGCCTAGTAGAAATCTCTGGTTGCCAAGCGAAGCATCACACTTAAGGCAAAGAAACTACAACTAGCTTGATGTTAGTCCATCTAGACTTAGAACACAGTATCAACTGGTTTGCTCTGCAGCACATTCAGCTTCTAAGCTCTAAGAATTTGCACAGAATGCACCCCTTGAGCACTCATTACACGTCATCATTGCAAGCTGTTGACAAAGAGTAGTGAATGAACTCCTGATAATGGTATCAATCCTATATTTTCTAATAAATGAAGAACTACCGGACTCTGCACATCACATCCAGAAGAAAAATACAAAAAGCTTGTCATAAATCACACATAAGCAGCACTCCAAAGTTGAAAATCCATGCACCATACATGAAAGACTAGTGATGCAATGGGCATTCACTAATAAATTAAGCTTACGATGACTGGATCATTTCTAACCAAGAGTTATCTTCAATTTTTGCAAAAAGACGTAAAATCGGATTTCGTCACCAAGTTGTAAATACTGACAACAAAGAGCACTCAAAGATCAACAAGACCATAGTATTGGAAACAAAAATGATATTTTTCATCTAAAATGACAAACAGATGATTACACGAGTTGAGAAAAAGTTCTGAAAATTCAATGGTTTAATTATTTGATAAACTGAACCGTGTTTCATTACAACTGTTCCATTACAACTGAAAAGATATCCTGCCTATTCTAAAACATACTACTGGAGTTTGAAGGGAGGCAAAATATAAAGGTTTGATCTTTGCTTCTTGTCCTTCATCTAGTCTTGGTTCGGCCTACAAAATTGACAAAAAAGAGGACCATGCACTTCTTTATTGAAAGATAGAGGTAGGAGAAACGAAAAACTATCTAATGTTCATGACAAGAGGTGCGTCATTTCTTGGTGGTATTGGTCACAAACACAGGGATCCATCTGCTAAAGAACAATAACAAGTAGAGCATGCCTTCTTCTCATATTTTAACATAAGGATCCAGTCAACAAGGCGCCCTCACGGTTCTCTACAATACTACCAAGATACTATGTACATGACTGGAATGCTAGTGCACTTCAGAAATTGATGAAAAAAGTGCACTCTTCTCCACGATTAGAGAAAACTAGCTACAATAACAAAAATAGTTCTCATTTCTAAAGCACTTGTATTTTCACTGAATAAGAATCAGCAACTTCTCTATAGCTACATAACCACAGATCCTCATTATATCTAGGAAATGAGATCAAAATCAATTAAACCAAATATATCGCAGCAAACTCACCAGAAGATATAAAGCAAGAAAAGGCTATCAAGGTGGCGTATGTGTGATGGTTAGATACCTAAAAAATCAAGTAGAAGGGAAACCCATCAGTGAGACCACCTAGACAACCACACTATATCTTCACAAAGGTTCACGCTAGTATTCTAATTACAAACTTACACTTAGCACAAGGCAGTACGTTCTGTCTGCATTTGACCTACTTATCGCAAACATGAGTCACAAGGGGCGACAAAGAATAGCTCGAAATGCTACATAAGAGGGTACCCTCTACTATAGCTCCTACGCCGTTCTGAACTAACGTAGACTAAGAAACAATCAAGCAAATCAAAGACAAAAAGCCACCAAAGAACACTCAAGCGCCATTCGAATTTCTGAAAGAGTTGCATTCTTACAAAAGAAAAATGGAGCTGAAAATTACCATCAGGAAGCCATCCATAGGAGCGGCGAGAGATGGAGAGCATCGAAGTCATCAATGCCGAGGAAGTAGCGGTGTGGTAAGGCAACATCGTCTCCGCACAGGCACTCATCTCCACGGGACTCCTTCAAATCACAATGACAAACGTCTTGAGCCGTACCTTTGGAATCGAACCCGAACACAAACATGAAGATAAACAGGACGGAAATCGAAAGAGCTTCACCTGAAAATCCGATGAGAAAGAGGTCGGTTGACCGCGCCGCGAGGGGGAGACCGGGCGGATTTGGCGGCACCGGACGCCAGCCTCGACGCGGCGCTGCGTGCGGAGGTCGACCGGAAAATGGATCTCGCGGCGACCGACGCCATTTCTTGCGGCGAGTCAGCACACGGTGGAGCAAAACGAAGCGGACTCTCCACTCTCCTCTCTCTAAATATTTTGGAAGAGGGTTTTTGGAGCAGTGCAGTGCATAAGAAACCTTCTGAGGGAGCGTTTGGATGCTCTACTTGTTGACACCGAAGAGGGCTTTTGGAGCACTACAGTTAGACCAATCAAACGAAAATCGAATTTGAGTCGAATCATAAATAGTTCGGTCTAAATTAATTTGTTAATTGATTTATGATCAATTTATTTATAGCACAAATTTTTTTAATCTACTAATTCCTTTATGATTTATTTATACATAATGCAAATTTCTTTATCTATATTGATCCATATTATTAAAATATTTTAATATTTAATTCAATCTAAAAAATTATTTCATATAAATTTTTAAAAAATAAGTATCTTATTAAATTATTGGTGATAATTTTATATTTTACACCTTTATAATTTAAACAATATATATTTTTTATTTCTTTTAAATTTTTTTTATTTTTTTCTTCTAACACGGCAAGTTTTGGCAACCCTTGCCAGCACTGGGCAAGGGTCGATGGACGCCATCGCCAACTTCTTAGGAAAAAAGAAAGACTAAAAAAAATAGAGGCATCTTAAATGAGTTGTCTTAAGTGAGTTATAAATAGATACATAATAGATCCATTATAAAACTCTCTTTGTTTTAGCCTTTTTATTCGATAGATACATTATTTTAATCTGTTAAGTTATTATGATCCATTTAAATGTTTGTATATTATTAAATGGGTTTTGGATTTGCTTCGACAGGTCTAAATACAGTAGGGAAGATAAAAACCCTTCTGAGAGAGTGTTTGGATGCTCCAATAGGGAACGTCGACCCACGAATGGATTAGATATGCCATCAGCAGGTTTAACCCGAACTCAAAACCCGGGTCCACTTTCATGACCCGTAATCCCAATGGTGGACCAGCGATCTCCGACCGTGAAAAACCAAAAACAACTTCGTCTCTCTGGCTCTCTTCTGGGGCTGGTACTACTACTGGCGCAAGCCATTCTTGAGGTCTCTCTCTCCTCTCTCTCTCTCTCTTCCTTCTGCAATCTGCAATTTGTGGAAGTGACTGTGTTGATAGAGCTTTAGGGTTCCTATTGATGTTTACTGGCTTAGCACTAACAATTCGTGCTTCAGCTACGAGCGGCTGTTGACAATTTTTTGCTTCTTGATTTCCTTGTAGATTCTCCAGCAATGGCTTCTCTGTTTAAGGTATGCATTCCTTTCTCTGTCGTTCGCGCGGTGTTTCTCTTTCCCCTTTTGCCCCATTTCTCTCTGTCGATCGTCTGAGTGCCCTGTGGGATTGATTGGGCGAGTTTAGGTTTCTCCAGAAAAGATTGTGGAAGGGAGATTGTTCTGGTTTGATTCTTTCCCGATGAACCTTTTTTCGGGAAGTTTCTGGTGGAATCTGATTAGTCAAATGGTTTTATTGTCTGGTCGGGTCGGATAATTTAGTGATCGAGACTCTGGATCGTTTTTTCGGTTGTTGAAGAATATCTGGTCATTGAAGTCTTTAGCGCGCGATGTGATCTCTTTGAAGAAAAGATATCCTTGCTTCAAAGGTTTTGCAGCCACTTTTAGGAGATTTCGTGTTTTCACTCGAGTGCTTTCTGTATAGAAGATTGGATGGATGTTTTTCTATTACTTTTTTCCAGTTTTGAGGCCTGCTGCACATTGCCACGAAATTAAGAGTTCATTCTGGAGATGTGTTGGTCGACTTCTACAATTTATGTTTGGTGTTTTTGTGTGACTGAGATTAAGGTTTTGCGGGCTGGAGCCTTTGTAAGTACTTACGAGAATTAACATTGGCATCACTCAATACCCTCTTCTTCATGAGTTCTGAGGATGATTAAACATGCATGAACATGAAATAGACTTGCTTTGGCGAAGAAAATATTCATCGACATATATATCGGTGTCATAGTATTTAGGGATTCCCTTTTCTTGCCTTCTTTTGATTTGTCTTCATGTCAGGACCAAAACAAGCTTTCAGCATACCGAACAGAAATTTGCTGGTACACAAGAGGAATTTGAACAAGCACTGCTATCTTCTACCACTGTTTACATTGGAATATGTCCTTCTACACAACTGAAGACAGTTTATGAGCTTTTCACCAGAGCTGGAGAAATCAAGAAGATTATCATGGGATTGGATAAAAATAGCAAACACCTTGTGGCTTCTGCTTTGTTTTGTATGGCCTAAATCTTAAAAAAACTCATATAGAATTTCACTTAATTTCCAAGTCCTTAAGTTTCCTTGGATTGTTCACGTTAGGCATGTTAGTTTGATTTTAGTTGCCTAATCGATTTTGTACTGCATCATGAAATTTAACGAGATAATTTGCTCTAGTAGCTGGTGGTGTCAACATTGTTAGCAATTATGTCATCCACTAGGTCCAATTGCACAAGTGGATAGGCAGGTTTTCTTTAGCAGGAGAAAAAGAATGTTCAATGTGTGCTCAACACAGTTTTTAAGTGTTACATTGACATTGTAACATATGCTCTTTGTACTATGATCTTTTATGCCGTCTTACTTTGATTCTAATTTTGCATTTTGCATCATATCACATTGGTTTATATTCCTTCAGTTGGATTAGTGTCAGATAGAGCCATTGCTGAGGATGGTCCAATGGCTATGACATATTTACACACACTTATCTCTTTTTGTATATGAGTTTTCTTACGTATCTTGTTCATTGAATTTTAGATTCTATTCTAGAGAAGATACTGAAGATGCTGTCAAATATATTAGTGGGACAATTCTTGATGACCGTCCGATCCGTGTAGATTTTGATTGGGGATTTCAGGAAGGAAGGCAATGGGGCCGTGGTCGAAGTGGTGGACAAGTGAGATTACCTTTTTTCTCTGGTTAAAAAACTATTTTGTTTCAACTTAATCATTCTTTCTAATTTGTTTCTTCAGGTACGAGATGAATATCGCACTGACTATGATCCAGATATCCTTTTGAAATTATTTTTCCAATAGCTCTGGTCATCTTAAGGTCAAATAGATGCGAGTTCTTTCAGTTGGAAATGGTTTCTAGAGTAAATTATATAATTGTGTGAAAATATGTGCTGGCCTTCTGCTTTTGGCCCAAATGATAATTATTGGTACTGTGTGCATATTGTCATTCAAAGAATGTATGGTGGTTAGCAGTTTAACGTCGATAATATGGAGGAATTTCGGGCAAGGTAATAAATGGTAGAAATATTTTTGTTTATAATTTCATCCATAAACATATTTGAATTTCATGAATTGCTCATTTGGATATTAGTTATCCTTTGTAATGTTCTTCTTCTCATTTATTTAAAAGATTGAACTATTGGGTGCATGTTATCATCTTGTCCTCTCTCTCTCTCTCTCTCTCTCTCTCTCTCTCAATGTTTGAGGTACGAGTTAGATATCATCTTGTGTGAAGAATAGTGTAGATTTTTTTTTCCTTGAAATCTGTCTTATAGATATAGTTGGAAGTCTTTATTTTTGCCATTCATTTTCCTTGACATGTTCACGTAGAGGTGGATATGGAAAAATAGTACAGAAGAGCTGGAAGCACAACGGCAGCTTGTAGACTATGGTGCTGGTTCATTGGGCTCCTTCCCACCTGTTATACCGTCTCCTTGTAAGTGTTCTAGGGTTTGTGTTCATTTAATCTCTCTGGGTTCTCCAGTGTGGTAAACGTGCTGGTCTTTGTGCTACCTCCTTGGTGGCGAATGAGTTGCTTGTTGCAAGATGAATAATGAGGGATTTAACCAAATGCAGGGAATTAATTGCTGTTTTCATGCTACATTAGTTGTTAGTCAACATTAAAACCCTTCTATACCCTACCTCAGTTCAGCAGATGCCTGGAAACACCCAATGCCTCTACAATGCAAGGGAGCATCAAGTCCGATTTTTTTCTTGCTTCGCTTAGACTATTTTGTATAGCCTTTTATCTGAGAGTCTATCCAGGATCTTCTGACCATATGGTTTTTTCAGATGGAAGGCATAGTGGAAGCCAGAGTCATGGCGGATCATACCGTTACGGTAGAGGTGACATTGGCAAAGATGATTCTGGATCCTTCTGACGTTTGAACAATTTCATGGGCATCACTTGTTTATACTTTTTGCCTGAAAACGCAGATTACAATCGGAAACGAAACCGAGAAGATGACCGTCGTCCATATGAATCTTCAAGAGAACGTCAGACCCTGAATCTAGGAGAGACCAAGATCCTGAGTCGAGACTGGTAATCACATTTAGATACTGATTAACATGAGTATTTGTATCTTCAAGTCTATCCATTCCAGTTTGGTTTCTTTATTTTCCTTGAAATTGCATATTTCTATCTCAACTGGAGGTACAGTACTTGTATCCTGAGAATAGAAGATAGAGGGATTTAGTCTGGCTGGTTCACTTGAGTGGGTTTTTGGATTCTATCTGTTCACCATGTAACTCTACTCTGAAGCATGTAAATTACTTTGCAACTTGTTAGCACCACCAAGAGTTTCATGCTGTCATATCAGAGTTCATTTAGTTGAGAGGAGGGAGTGTGTGCTCGTTTATCCCCTTTTTGTTGTTATAACCATGCTGAAGCTGGCTGGTTCTTTTAGATAATGAACATGACTAAAGAAAGCGTTGGGCATATGGACAGAGTTCATACCAACTGATGATGATTCTGCTGTATGTGTTTTCTTGATTATATCTGACTGTTGCTTTTGGGAAGTTTATGGTCTCGTTTAATATTGTAGGAAAAGAATCCACGCTTCCGCGAAAGTGGTGACTCTGATGATGATGAGGAGGATCGTAAAAGACGTGCTTAGCCTCATCTCCTGTCATTGACAATTGGGTGCGAGCGTGGCATCTTAAACTTTAATAGAGAGGATCTTGCAAATGCAATCTTGAAGCAATCATACTCTACATTCTCATTAGGATTAGTGAATCGGGTTATCTGCTATGGATCTCAAACCACCGTATCATGACCTGTGACAGTCGTGGACCTCGTAGACCCTCTTCCAGTGTTAAGAGTAACCAACAGAAATGATGAGCTTGTTAGACATCAAGGCTTTTTACACAAAAACTGGCTTCTGCAAATTTTAACTAGTTAGTCTTTGCAGTTTACTGCTGTGGGGATGGCACTACCTTTTTCATGTTCTTATTCTATGTTAATGACCATTTGGTGCTTGGTTGTTTCGACAGCATGTTTCGTAGTCTTCTTAGTTAACTGATCCGATGTAGCATGGAGAAGCTGTCCCATTGATTCAAAGTTTGTCCAACAGTTAATGTGAGGTGATCAATCTGCTAGTGAAATCCCTACCATTTTGATAATTTATTTTTTTTGGTCAAATTCCATTTTGATAGGTTGAGGACCGCATTCAATATGGTTCATATTGATTGGAAAGCGATGGTGCCTAGATGGAATATGTTAATCACTTTATTGTTATTGCTGACATGCCACAGATGATGTCTTTCTTTTTCCATGAAGATTATCGATGCCTCATTTTCATTGTCTCTATCGTATAATTCTGGTCTCCAAAAGGATGAGTTAAGGTAACGCATCTTAGTGGGGCCAAGGAAAAAAAGTAATGCATCTCAGATGGAACTGACATCTCGGCCTAATAGCGCACTGGACAGGGACTGAATTAACCAGCCAGATGAAATAAAATTAATAATTCTTTGTAATTTCTACGAAAAAAGCATTGGTGGCATTTATCATGTTGAACTAAGTTAAAGATCAAAGTTTATGATACAATCAAATAACCTATGTCATATTCTATCAAAGCGGTTAGATTGAGTCTTTTCATCTCTGACATGAAAATTTTCTATCATGTGGTTAGACTGAGTCCTCTCGTCTCTGAGATAAAAGTCAAACCAATCTCTTGAGTCAAAACCAATCTCTTGAGGAAGATGATATGAGAAAACGCAAATATTATGCCATGAACACGACACACTAATAGAAGTATCATGAAAGCAAACATTGATAATTATCCAAGGGCATTGTGTGTGCTTCTTATTTCTTCTTTCTTCTTCCTAAACTAGTGCTAGCAGCAAGTATTTACACACTACATTTTCAGCTGATCTTTGATGATTCTTTTTTTACGTAATGCCTCTGTTGAACTAGATCCAGGAGCATGGCAGTACTTACACTCTACACTCTCGGCTGATAAGATTCTTTTTTCACGAAATGGCTCTGTTGAACTAGATCCAAGGGCATTGTGTGCGCTTCTTTCTCCTTGCCTAAACCATTGCCAACAACAATACTTTCACTCCAGCTGATTGGAGGCTTTAGCTTTCCAAATATATAACATAACTCGCATTTTGCAATTGAACTTGACATAGAATACATATGTCACGGGCCGACTTTTTGGGATCAAACCGTGCGGAATTAGGCTTCCTTGGATCGTTGGAGTGGCGGCGACTTACGCTTTCTTCGATCATTTGAGAGAGAAAAACTATGTGAAAGAATGCTTAATAGAGGGGAGACACCTCTATTTATACTAGAGGACCTCTCATCTAATAGCCTAGATTGTATCTTCCCATCTAACAACTACCGACATTACAGGGAGAGTTCTAGAATGCAGGATGGTTACCGTATGGCCCGCCTTTGGAATACTCAGAAAACCTAGACAAATCCTAATGCCAAGACACTTCAAGTCTTGAGGTTCACCCAAACCATGTGGTCCATCGATTGGCTCACGGAACTCTCGGTCCGTGACACAAGCAACCTGGTCAGAAGACTTAAGAGTGAGCCTAGCCAATGGAATGTTGACCTGAATAAGACCATAATCATTTAAGGGCTCGGCTGAGACATCCATCTTGAAGACATTTCCAATTTAACACTCTGACCGATTGAATAAGCAACTAGAGACAGAGAGAGATTATAAATCAAAAGCCCTGAAGCTGGGTGTGCCTTTGCATTCATTTCGTTTAATAGACTTCCTTATTGTGACCTCTATTATACGGGAAAGTTCTTACCGGAGAAAGAGCGAGAAACACACCCACAATACAAATTCTTGGCACTTGGAATTGATGACCGGGAGCCTCACACCTGAAACAGATTTTGGGCCATACCTGGCCCTCATGGTCAACATCAATGCGAGGCCCATATAAATCCCACAGATAAGTGGCATGGGATGCTTTAACCGTATCAACAACAAAGGGTAAAACTTAAAGAACCAATCTAAACCACCTCTTGCTCTCTAAAAGAAGTTCTTTCAGCATCAACAGTCGTAATCTTTTGCCTTAAATGTAGCATTCAACAGTCTCTATTAGGTTCCAACCAATCTAGAAGTTCACCACATGTACATAGAGCCTTGTTGATGTAGAAGAGCTGGCAATTACTTATATAGAGCGTGGTAAGAGCGGACGACCTACCCACTCCATAAATGACGGGTCACTTCAAAAACGTACAACATATCAAATGAAAGAGGATTGCATATCTTTGAAGCTGCAAACTGACTATGCTAATTTGGGTAACGTTTGATCTCAAAATTCACGTGTTTTCCTTGATTTCCGAGGCTTCAAAGATTTCAAACGTGTTGCACAGATTTTCGAGACACATTTTGAAGAATTTTCCATTTATCAACATTTTTCCTTTATTCTATTATTTGCTTTTAATTTTTCGATTATTACCTAAAGGGCGACTTCCCCATAACTAGGCACCTAAGACATTGTAAAGGCACTCATTAATCAGAATAAACATTAACCTTTGGAACCAATTTCCAAATATCTCTTCATTTGCGTCATTGAGTGTCAGAGCAACAAGTTTCTCTTGTGATGATAGCTAATAACATCAATGTCAATCTCCCCATAGCCAAGGGCCGTGAAAATGAGCCTATTACACGGGCGAGTTCAACCATCTGCAGAGCAAATCGTATGGAGGCTTCAAGATTTACTTATCACCATCCAGAATTTGTCCACCAACCTCATATCTTGTAATCATCCGGTTGAACGTGCTCAAATCGCTTGAATTCTGAAGTACCTATGGAACGTCAAGTGAATCCCCGATAGAGGCAAGAAGCCTATGTCAATGACTCCGAAGAAGAAGAACTCTGAAGAAGAAGAAGTTGTTCCTGTTATGGTTATGGTCGTGGAGGTTGAAAGTTTCTTTGGCCCTTTGCTAATTGGGCTAAAATTCCAGAAATTAGAAATGTCAAAATAGGAATAACACTTCATATTATTAGAAATGCCCAGAAAATATCATATTCGTAAAGTAGAAACATAGATGAACTCCTATGAGTGTGAAAAATATACCCGATTAGTCGATTCATTGGAATTAATTGTAAAGTCATCCATAATATCAAATAAATGGTCCTGATCGTGGAGGTTGCTGAAATAGGGGTACCAACGAGACCCTGAGCAATATCAATTGAAGGTTGACCTCCCAACCTTCAACGATAACTTGAATATTGAAGAATTTCTGAATTGACTCTGGGAAGTTAGAAATTCTTCAATACCATGGAGATCGAAGAGGACCGCCAATCAGTCCAAGCCTAGACGGAAGTCCCTCCGCCTCTCGCCCACAGCAATCTAGCTGAATCTGAGGCACAACAGATTACTAGGTACCTCAATGGCTTGCGACTCAACATCCAAGACAGTGGTTTCACTACACTATTTGTTCTTTGTTGAGGAAGCCCAAGAAATAGCCCAAAAGGTCAAGACGGAACTGGAGAGAATAACCCACTAAGTGGGCTAACAATCATTCCATCCGTGAATCATTTGGAAGGAGGGACAACCAGATGTTCCAGAATCCTCTAACTAGCGATATGAACTGAACTTCGGGGAATACTGTTGGGTGGGGCACCCTCAAAGCCAGTTGCAACAAACAATCGTAACACCAATTTAAATGTCCAGCCACAATCAATTAAATACTACAAATGTAAAGAACTGAGCCATCGTTCAAGAGACTGGCCATAGCGGAAGATAGCCAATATAGTCGAGCACATGACCATATAAACAAAGATGACTGGTGGATGAAGAAGTGGAGGATGAAGAGGACAAGTATGTCTACTGCTTTATCAGACAAATTGTTTTTTGCCATGCGAAGAGAGAACACCAACAAAATAGCGTTTTTCGTACCTGATGTCTGTCAATGGCAGAGTTTATGATGTCATAATCAGCAATGGTAGCTACGATAACACAGCGTGCAAGGCCCTGGTGGACAATTTATAGCTAAATACAGAGTCATATCCCTCCCCTTGACTAATCGGTGGATTTGTAAAAGGCCAAAACTCAAGAAACACCGTAATGCCATTTACTTATTTCAATTGGAAAGTCATATAAGACACCATTACTTGTGATGTGGTGAAAATGGATGCATGCCATGTGTTGCTGAGACGACTATGGCAGTACGATGTTGATATTACACACGGGACCCAAGAGAACACCTACTCCTTTGTTGGGAAAAGACAAAAATTACTTAGAAGCCGAAGGGTAATACTCCCCCAGCCCCGAAAAGAAGCATAGTGCTAGCAATACTTATATGGAAACCTCAAGCATCATGAGAGCGAGTTACCTGCCCACGCCATAAATAACAAGCCAAGTTCAAATGCGTACAACATATCAAATCAAATAGGATTGCCTGCTTGAAAACTTTCACCTTTATCGACATTTTTCCTATTTGTTGTTTTCTAAAGGGCAACCTCCCGATGATAAAGACATGGTAAAGACACCCATTATTCAGAAAAACATTAACCTTTGAAACCCTTTCCAGGTATATATTCCTCTGTCCAAATAGCTTCCCCCAATTTCATAGTACTGCCTTGAACAAGTGTCCCCGCACGTCAATTAAGAAAAGGGAAAAATGAAAGGTGGAACATTTTCAATCACTAGCGCACTCCCCTAGGGCAGCCCAATAGCTGCAGTCTAAGAGATCGGAGAAGAATAGACAGAAATGTCAGAAGAGAATGCACACGATACAAACTAGATGGAACTGTAGTGCTTACAGCATTAAAGTTCATTGGCTCCATTTGGTTCCCAAGAAATAGAATTTGTTTTTGTCTGAATGGGAAGAGCTGAATTAGCAACGACTACATAACTAAACTGTACATCATAGAGTAAGTTGTTCTTCAACTTATCTCCAAATTAAAAGAGAAGATATTCTACATAAAAAACAAAGTGCATATAAAGTGTATGCATCTTCATCTTCACTGTTTCCGAAGCTGTTCAGCATGATTCGCCGGATTAGATTACTATAGATCCAGACAATTAGTTGTCTCAGTGAAAGTTTTCTCATTAAGTTCTTCCTTCATCTCCAAAAAATCTCACTTCCAGTAAAAGATGGAAGGGACAACTTGCCAGATTACCCCCATAATGATTTTTCCTTTGGGGATGACATATTGCAAATCGTAGAGGGTTATGCTGCGTTCACTGTAAGGAAAAAGAAGGCCGTTATTACATGCCTAAATTAATAGTGAAGAAAAACACTTATAAAGTTAAAGCTGACTGAGACAAGAGAAAGTCGGAATCGCATTTATTGAGCATCCAAAATATAGATAAAGTAGACAAATAAGAAACTATAACAGCTGGATAACAAAATCAGATGTGAAACCTCCAATGAACATCTCGTGGGAACATGTAAGAAGAAGGAACAAAGAAAATATCTTCAGTGGGATTGGACAAATGAAATGCATCCACACCTTCCTGATGTTGCCGATATACGTTCTCCAGGGTTGAATATCACAGATAAGACTTTGTCCATTCCCCATTGAAAACTGCTTATTAGCTGAGATCTACAAGGAAGGACAATATGAAGTGTTGGGATAAGATTAAGTACCATCATAAAAAAGAACAGAAATTACTGGCTAAGAACACCTGTTCTGATTCCAAATATCTACTTGAGCACTAGCTGTAGTAAAAAGTCCACCATCCCATTGGCGATCGACTGGCAAGTGCCAATAATGGGACTTACATGCTATCGATTCTGCAGGATACCAGAATTTGACCCTCTGTAGATAACATCAAACCTCTCACAGGACTCTGATGACTGGGAAATTGACATACTGTTCGCCTGTCCATTGATTTTTAAACAGATACTAAACGTTTTTCCTTTATTAACAAATAAAGATACCAGATGCAAACTACATGAAGATCTGAAAACAATATTGAAACTGCGTTACCTTGCAGCTATGTCCAAAAGGCGGACACCCGTAAGATGAAATTAACAATGATAATTAGCTGTCTACCAGACATTTAGTTAATGTTAACAGTTCACACCTGCAGGGAAACAAGTTTGATAGATGCCGTGGGCAAGATGCAAGTATGCAAATGGCAGCACCACTGTCATTTTGGAAAATGAAAAATGTAAAACCAGGCCTTGGACAGGAAATTTCTCCAAGGGAAGAACAACAAGAGCTGCAGAAATCACCAGTAACGGAGATAGACAGCCAATAAAAACAAATACTAATAGAACAACGCCTCAAGCCCCAAGATCATTACTCAGTGCAAAAGAGTACAGCTAGATCAAGCACAGAGCTAAAAGTAAGATCTTAGGCGAGAAAGAAACAGCATGAAGAGTCTAGTTCAGCGTATAGCTCATTGATCATTACTAGCAACAAGCAGTAAAAGAGCTAGGAAGGTTGCCATGGTGTGGGCACAAGCAGATAATTCAACAATCGAAGTACCATATACAATCAGCTAATGATCAGGTAAGACCAGCAGGAGTTGGCAACATCAACTTTAATAAAGAAATCACCATGTATTTACAGAAATATATCACTGTTCAGTTCGAGCAAAATTTGCTTCTAAAATCACAAGAAGAAGCTCTTCCACATTACTGACCATACACATCATGGAAATAGGAATACTCGCGCTCATCTAACAGAAGAATAAAACCTGATGATTAGAAAACCTTTCGCTGTGTCAGTGTAGACGTATTGAGTATAAAAAGTACAATGCATAAATAATCACCAGGTGATCCGCATTTGACTCCTATCTAGCAGCAAAAGAACTTTCAAACAGATAGAAGGGCCTGATGTTTTCCATATGGATAGAAAAATGTCCAAAAACAAAACTGCGACTGGTGATTTCATGCCCAAAAATTTTCTATCTGGCCAAAGGTTCTAGCTGAACTTCCATTCTCCCAGAAGGTTGAGCCTCCTTTTCTCCAGCAATTCCTCTTGGGCTCAAAAGATCCAAGGAATCATCTTCCTCCAGATTACCCAACACCCAACTACTTCTTCTATATATCCTCTCCCTTTGCCGCTGCTTTTCACGGTATTCCAGGTACATGACTATCAGTGCACCAATCAAGAACCAAATAACTAAAGCCCAATCAAGTCCATGAACATTTTCACCACCATATCTGGCTCCTAAGAGCTTCATTCCACTTATCAGGGCAGCCATACCAGCGACAATGGCCAATCTGCCAACTATCACATGAAAATATTCCCAAAGAATCCTTTTTGAAGAGACATCCTCTCCATTGGAAGGTCTTTTTGGTCTAAAATATGCATTTAATGGCTGTACACAGGCCAAAAATACAGCAGTGAAGCCAAATTTTACATGCAATGAGTTTGTACGCAAACCACGAAGCTCAGCTACCGCAAATAGAAGGGCGAGCAAGACAATGGATAAACCTGAGTACTGCAAGTAAACGTGTATCTTGTACCATTGGTCACCTTTTACATGTTTCAGGTATCTAGCGGCCAATATTCCGCCAGGAAGCAAAATACCCCAAGCGAGAAACATCATGAAACCATGAACTGCTAATACTGGCCGTAGATCCTGCTCAGCCTCAGCAGAACCACGCATAAGCAGTACTAGTACAGGCCTTTGACTGGTTACATGATGCATATTTCTCTCACTTAAGTGATCATTAGTCCATTTAGCACCCATTGCCCATATCACTTTAAGAGGAGTGGTTGGGTCGACTATGTTCCTACATTCTGGCCTATCGCTATGACTGCATGCCGGTTTCAGAGGACGAGTGAACTCCATTGTGATGATCCCATTTTCTGACTTGCACCTCACATATGTCAAATTTTCATTTGTTGGATGCACACTGGATGCCTCTTGCCCATCTATCCAGTATGTATTGACCCTTCCAGTGCCATTATTGTCAACCCAACCAACATAAGCATAGCTGTTCACCATTCGACTACCAAATCCTATTGCAAGATAACCACTTTTCTTCTCCCCACGTGCAGCAATTGATATCGACTTCTCAGACAAGGTCCAGTAGAAATTTACCTGTTGATCGTCCAAAACAACACTGTTGTTGTACATATCAGATAAACCACCATCGACTACCTGAACTCTCCATCCCATTTTCTGATGAAACAAAGACTGATAGTAAACTTGATCAGGAGTGTTCCTATCAGGTGCCCAAATCAAATCCATTGGACTAGCAGGGACTCCTTCAGCTTCAGGCCCTCCAGCATACACAGTCTCCGTTGTATTTCTCAAAGTGGCATTACCACCAAGAACATCTGAAGTGATGTAGAATGCCACATCATGCCCTGCTTGTATTGAAAACTTCACCTGTACCCCTCTTTCGACTCGCAGCACTGGTGCCTCCTTCTTATTTATATAAAGCACCTTTGAAGGGTTTGGTGGATTTGGGTAATGCATTGCCTCACCAGTCACAACAACAAGAGGCATGTTGGGATCCGCAATAATCAAATCCTGATCCTCCTTATCCTCTGCATCCAGTGGACCAAGACAATCATCAACACTCCTGGACACATTCAGCAGCAAATGACCAAACTGCACAGACTCCTCACCTCCGTGATTTTGAGGCAGATAATATGGCCTAAGGGTATCTGGCGGGCTCATCAACCCCAATGCCCAAATCACAGTCGCGTTGTCATTATATTTCACAGGCAAATCGAACTTCTTATCAGCAACACTCAGCTTCCTCTGGTACCTGATAAAGGAAATACCATCTCTTCTATGCCCATACACCAACACAGTATTATTCACTGCAACAGGGTCGGTCGGCTCATATATCGTATCAGGGCAGACTCCTTTTGCATTTCCATCCTTATTAATCGTACACTCACTGTACCTCGTGATAAAATAATCATCTGCAAATGGAATGCCCTGCTCCGTGAACCCTGTCACCGCCACATCAGCTCCAATCATGTACTCGGACGTGGCTTCGGGGACTGCCCACCCAAAAGCCATGTAATTCTGCGTCCCAATTGCCGCTTCTAACCCTATATCAATAACATCTCGATCCACATCCAATGTCCACCGCACACGGTACTTAGGAGACAACACTTTACAGTTCTCAAACATCGTCGGCTCCCTATAAACCCTAACCGGCCCATCCCCGCGATTCGGGCTCGGGGCCGGGCTCGTTTCTGATACATTCGGAAAAACCACATGCCCAAAATCTGACGCCGTGGGCAAGTCCCACACGGCAAGAACCGGGATCTGATCCCAGCTAACATTACTCCTTAAACGAACGGTAAAAGACTCATTTTTGTACGTCCGATTCAAAACTTGATCAGAGATAGCGTAACCAGATGTCATGTTACCTAAATCAGGCGCGATCGCTCCCCACCAGTGCACGTCGAACCCCGACAGCATGTCGAACTGAGAAACCCTAAAGGAGCAGTCGTCGATGACCTTCACCGTGCCGCGCAATTGGTGCTGGACCATGCTCAGCTCGGATTCGAACCCGACTAGGGAGCTCGAGTTGGAGCAACTCCGACCGGGATCGGCGCGGCAGGAGAGGGAGAAGGCCAAGAAGAGCCATAGGAGCGTGAATTTGGGGGTCATTGGACCCCGATTTGCATCCGAATTCACGCTGCCGGTCCCTTCCGGGGGGAGATCAAACAGCGTCAACCGTCAGTTTGCGGCGGTTTACGGAATTGACGAAGGGAGAGCGGCGTGGAGAGAGAGGGAGGGACGGAGGTAGACGCGAGTGGAGGGAGAGTGACTCGGTGAAGGAGTCGCGGACTCGGGGTACTCTGTAGGTGCTCTGACGACGAGCGGGTCACCGTGACTCGATCTGAGGGAGAGAAACGGAACTCGGCGAGAGTGGTGTCCTGGATTATGGCATTTTCGTAATATCGCGGAATTCTCGCCCTTTAAGTGGAGGCGCCACGACGTGAGGTTGCTTCCGCGAACGAGGGCCGGGGAAAACACATGCCGAGAAAGAACCCGCTTTGTCGTACTCTGCTCGCTGTCATCCAACAAAGAACTCAAACACGACGTAATATAAATTTTTATTTTTCTTGTATTGAAAACAATATTATTTTTCTGTCTATTCTTCATATTTGGAGTCATGGTCTAAGTAGCATCAATACCAACATACGACATATCGACACGTCATTTCTCAAAAAATAAAAAATTCTTATACGTTGGGACACCTTATACATTAAATGTATAATTTCATCGTTATTATGTATATATAAAAATATAAACGGTGTTCTTTTTTTCTCATGTTAGGAATTCACGATTATATTTTTTTTAAAAGTTGGTTGGGCACGTTAATTTTAGAGTGGTTGGTTATATGACTTAAATATACATATTTTAGATAAATTTATATTTTGACCCTTAATTTATTAAAAATGCTTAAGGAAAATGAAAACATGCCATAGTTTTACATGTCATTGTCAGAGGAAACCACAAACTTAGGAGCGTGGGTGCTAATTGAACCGTCATGTCAACGGTTCTAACCTAAATTTGGTCGGACGGACTACATTAAAAGAAAAAAAATTTGTCCGGAGGTTTAGGAAAGAGAAACGGCCAGTCCAATATATAGCTCGTTGATCATCGTTTAGCATTAAGCAGTGAAATAGCTGGGGAAGGTCGCCATGGCAATGGCGCAAGGCAACAACCAGATAATTCAACAACCGAAGTGCCATATCCCAATCAGCTAAATGATCAGGCAAGACCGGCAGGAGTTGGCAGCTTCAACTTTCAACTTCGATGAAGGAAACCTCGATGCATTTACCAGAAACACATCGCGACATATGCTCTTTGCAGTATGATCTTTTTATGTCCCCTCTAGGACGGCTCTACCACAAGCGAATCTCGACCCTCGCTTTACCCCCACATCCAGTTACATGCTCATGGGATTGGTTGAAAGAGAAGACTGTTTACTCATTTAGTTTCCATGCGAAGTACTGATGTGCACGACGCTAATTGAGGCGGTTCTTTCTAATTTGTTTCTTCAGGTCAGAAGAACATCGCACTGGCTGCGATCCGGAAATCCCTTTTGAAAATTGGTTTCCAATAGCTCTGGTCCTCTCAAAGGAAAGTCAGTACAATGAGACTGACCTGAGAAACATTTTGAATGGAACTGTAGCATAATGCATTTGAACGGGGAGAGTTAATAAAGCAGCCGCACAATGGGACTGACTTGAGAAACAGGTGTTGATAAAGAGCATTGATTGGTCGGTGATTTCACCTCCAATTACATTTTAGGAACCAAATTCCCCCCACTTCCTCTTAAAATGAATTAATGCTCAAGGCTTATGATGCAATCAAATAACCTGCGTTTCAAGTATTGATAACTGACCAAATAAACCAGAAATTAACTATTAGAAAGCTTTGATGGCTTGCATGGCCAGGCAAACGGTCGCACAAACAAACATCGGCGTACTCTAGAGCCACTCTTCAGAAACACGGACCGTCATATTCCACCAAAATTGTTAAGACTAAGAGGAGCTTGTGAATCGCTGTCCTCTCCTCTCTGAGGCGAAGCGACTTCTCACTCAAAGCCAAACTCTTGAGAAAGATGGCTCGTCCAAGCAGATATTACGCCATGTGGCACAACATGTTAACAGAAGCATCACTCGACTTCTTTGGTGTTTCTCCTTTTGCGTAATGGCTCTGTTGAACTAGATCCATGGGCACTGCATGCTCTTCTTCTTTCTTCTTTCCTTCTGTCTGCTTCGTTCACTGTGCGTCTTAGAATACCGGCCTCATATATTGGCTTAGGCAAGTGCCTGTGCCTGCATGTCCAATCAAGAAACTTGTCGGAATAAAAAGAGTGATGAGTTTGTTTCACACTAAAAATAGAAAGAAGTGTTTTTAGAACCGTTGGCATCGTTTTCAAAACCGTGGGATAGCATAACTTTGATCAGTTTCTCTTAATTGACTTTATCTATACTTGCCTCTTTGGTTTCTATTAGTATACATGTATACTTGTATATATGCTTGAATGACTTGTGCACTAAATTATTTTATTTACTGCTTAAAATTCTTTTAACAGAAATGTGAAGCACAGCCATCACTCGATGCACATATGCTTCTTTTTTTTTTTTTTTGCAGCCAGAGTTTGGATATACTCTCCAACATTCTCCAACATGAAGATGAAGAAACACTTTGGCTTCTTTAAGTGTTACTGGGACAAGAGAGACAGGAGAACAAGAACAAAAAGAAAGGAAAAGTCCCTCTCTTCCCCTTTTTTTCCCTCTCTTTTTGCTTTGGGTTTTTTGCTTTATGTTTCAATTTTATTTTTTTTCGCTAATATTTTTTTTAATGAAAGTCAAGAGATTGTTTAAACTGGGAATTCTATTTTTTTTTTTTTTTGAAATTTTTTATTTGTAATATTCATTAGCCCTAGAGCCCTGGCCACCTAGTTAGACTAAAACTAAGGTTGCTGACACTAAGACTTAAATCAGGACTTCCAATTTTTTCCAAACAAATTTTCCAAAATTTCTTTTGTTAAAAGAAATATTCTTGGCTTGAATTTTTGTATTTTTGTTTAATTGGATTATGAATTAGTCCTAAATTTATCTCCTAAATTTTTCCAAACTTAATGTTGTTATTTTTTAGTATTAATATTGATTTGATTAAATACTATAATTGTCAATATTTTCCTTGAGCCATTTGAGTCGTTTTGTGTCCGGTTCTGGTTCTGTTTTGTTGGTTTGGGGTAAGTTTAGATAGGTTTGGTCGTTGTTCCCTTGGTTTTTTTTATTGATGTTTAGATAGTTTTAGTGGTTATTCCTTGGTAATTTTTTTTTAATTGATGATTGATGATTGTCTCTGAGCTCATCTATCTAGACCCAATAAATGAAGACACCAACTGAAAAACACATCTTGACGTCCTAAGAATTGGGCTTTTGCCTGATACTAATAGCTAGCTAGCTACTGGCAGAAGGATTCCAAAAAGAATCTATTAACTTGATCATTTTTTTTTGTTTCCTCATCTACATCTACATCTATTTCCGGAAATACATCTTGACATCCTAAAAATACCAAGAAACCCGCCATCAAAAGGATAACCCATCACGTCTGTGCGAGGATCGTATATTTTCTTTTTTGGGCATCAGACGACCTTGTGTCAGGACGGCCAAAACGCTTTCAACACGTCAGTCACTTTTCTCCGTTGATTTACGATAAGTTCTCACATTACTCCCCCAAAATTGTACCTTCATAGCACATTCCCTATTCCCTATGCGTGAAAAAGGCTGTCCATGAATATCCATCCATAGATAATTGGACACGTGATCGCAAGAATCACATGAAAGCATTGCAATTGGAGCGTTGAATCAATTACAGGAGTAACTCGAACCCAAAAAAGAAATATTTCTATCTGTATTGTTGAGATACTCTAAACCACTACATCAGGAAGCATCCTTCCTCGACAACCAAGTAGACTTTTTCCCGCGGGAGCAATCAAGAGGCCTATTTTCTGGGTGCCCACGTCCAACTCACTGATTCACCTGTCTTCTTTT
>JAGVVM010001346.1:0-17889 GCA_019149425.1 Psidium friedrichsthalianum | reverse complement strand
TTATATCGGTTTAGGATTTTTACTCCGTTTACCACAGGTTTATCGTTTAGGATTTTTCATGGACTTATCCAATTTAATAATGGGTAAAAATAGGGATAGCATAGGGTTTGGGGTAAAAAGTTTTGGGTAAATTTGTCATAAATGTACCAGTTTGGGGTTTTTTATGGTCAAAAAAATAGTTTAGGGTAAATTTGTCACGGGTGTACCAGTTTGGGGTTTTTCGTGGTAAAAAAAAAATAGTTTGGGGTAAATTTGTCACATGTGTACCAATTTAGGGTTTTTCGTGGTCAAAAAAATAGTTTGGGGTAAATTTGTCACACGCGTACCAGTTTGGGGTTTTTCGTGGTATTAACCCTAGCTAAAAACTGCATGTGCTCATCTTTCTTTTCTTTTTTTTTTTTTTTTACGATTTCATTTGTGCTGCAAACGAAACATTTAAGCATATCCGTTGCTAGTTCAATTTGAAAAAATACTAATTCATGCACGCTAAAAAGTCAAAATGAGCTAGGTGTAAACTTCATGCAGAATGATTTAGTTATTTTTGTAGAGACTAAAGTTAGTCACTAATTTTTTATGAAATAAATGATCAAATGAGAAATCAAAATTTAGGTGTCAACACGTGCTTGAATTTGCTAAAATTAAACATGCGTCCGTTGTACAAGGATCTTTATTTGACTTTACTTCATCTTTTTCTTTTCGGTTTTTTGCTTGTGTGTTCCGATAATAGTCCACAATGATGGTTGATGGGAATGTAATGTAGAGTGATTAATTTGAGTTCTCGGCCCTGTTGATGTTCATAGTCTTCGTTCAAACGGGATGAGACCATGGTACGTCTACTCTTCCTGTTTACATACGCTTATGATAATGGTTGTGAATAGAAGTGATGGTTGATTTTGTTGGCTTTAGATAAGGATGAACTAATTGACCACAAAAAAAAAAGATGAGGATGAACTTTGATGTCCAAAAAAAGAGGAGAGTGCGCATTTGCTTGAAATAATTCACAAGTAAATGTTTCACTTCTCTAGGCATGCACAGAGCCTTTGATTATATTTCGACGAAAATCCGATTGTTTGTGAATAACGCATCAAAGCCACTTCATCAACTTGATTAGTATTATTAGTATTTTTACTATTGGCATCAGAGTTTTTCCATGAGCTTTCTCTAAGCTATTTCACGAAAGGGATTTGGGATAGACTCAGACGCTAGCAGTTCCTTGTGAGTTAAAGCAAGTTGAAAAAAGACAAAACATGACGTGAGCTAGCATGCTAGGTGAAAAATATCCCCTTGATTTTTTGTGATTTAAATTTCAAAAATTTGGAGAAATATTACTTGTCATTGAGACCGAGATCTTTCTAATGATATGATTATTCTAAAAGCCTGAGCTCGTTTGATAAAAAAAAAAAGATTCAAGCTCAAAACAGCAAAAAAAAAATTCCAGTTTTCATCCAAATTGTTTAGTTTCGCATACCGATTTTGTTTTGCAAAAAAAAAAAGAATTAGTTTGAGTTTTTTTTTTTTTGAAAAAACTCAAAGATTAAAAGATTTTTTTGCAAAAACTCGGAATGTAATTGCTAGTTGGAAAGTTTGAGGTCATTTCACCATGATTTAGAGGTCCTGACGTGGAAAATATCAAATAAGGTCAATTCAGCCTACAAAACAGTTTTGCAATTGAGTCCATAGGACGAATCTATAAATTTGGCATTTGTTTTCAAAGGTCAAACAATGAAAGTCGAAGATGTCAAGTAAGAATAACTACTTGTGAAATTTAATATGGTTTTTTAATTAGTTGGACATTTTCCGTAATCTTCAAAAGTTTGGTCTGAAATGAATCAAATTTTGTGCAGTGGATCAATTTGATCGAAATGGGTTAGAATTGGGTTAAGCGGTCTAAATGACAATTCAACTAGACTCCCTAATCTTTCTAGACACTTGAATCATTTCATTTGGATTTCGTTAGATTGGTAAATTGCTTGAAAACATAAGTGAACAGAATCTGTCCAAAATCGAATAAGTGATCCATAAGGCTCACTAATTGATTGATTATTCCCAACTTGTCAGGGGTGCACCCAATGCACTCAATGCGTCCCGTGGCAAAATAAATCCATTTCACCGCTCAACAATGTTCGCCGTAGTGCCTCATTAGCGTTTGACCAAGTGCCACGATACGCAATGCGTCATCACGTTGAGCTTTTCTTCTTCACGGCCTTATATATATATATATATATATATATATATATATATATATGCGTGCACGCAGAACTAGCAAACCAACCAAGTAAAAAACGAAGCAGAATGAAAGAGATGTATGGCATCCATGGAATATGAAAAAAAAAATAGTTGTGGAAGTGGTGTCCACTGTCTAAGAAATAGTAAAGGTACGTATGTAATCATAAACGTTAAGGAAAAAGTCCATCTGAACAAAGCACCGAGGCAAAATTCCAGTCGCCATTCTCCACATACCAGCTACAGCCCGAAGAACCATAAGTATAGTTAGAGCAACCCATATTCTATCAAAACCTATTACCATAGCATATGCAATGTAGGAAAAATTCAATACTCCAAAAATTTATCCATCAAAAAAGCCAAGGAATTGATGGGTTGTGTGGCTACAATGAATGAAATGCCCAGAAATATGAGATATGGAACATTATATCTTTTGAGAAAATTCTAATTCCCAGTCTCAGTCCAACACCAACAATCACAACAAGCCCCAAGCTGAGAACAAATCCCATATGCATAATTTAATTATTGTTAAGCTAGAATCCCTAGTCGTAACCAACATGTGTGGGCTCCAGCACTGCACGAGAACTACATGGTTGGATGGCACAGCACTCAGCTAAGTGATCAAGACATTTATGATCAGTGTTACTAGCTTGCAGTACCACAGACTTATCCATAATTGCCTTCTCATAATATTTCCCACAAATGTACATGCTAGGATTGGCTATTCAACACTAGCCAAACAATTAGCAATAAGTGATGATGTTATCCAAACCTGTAAGCATATCTCAAATGTCGCCATAGGTGTTGAACCCAGTCGTACTGCCAGTAAGGCAATAAGGGAAAACAGGATGTGAGATATATCACCTAACCAACATACGAAGTCCAATATCTGAGAACTGACGAAAATGTAAATATTTAAGGCTTGAAAATGGGAGATCAACTTGTTTCATCAACCTACACAAGAGAATAAGAGATATTAAGTACCGAGAAGCCATTTGGATGTCAATGGTGTTGCAATTGTGCATGTTCTTTCTTAGTACTTAATATCCCTCTTCTCCTATGGAAGCTAATCAAACAAGTTGACCTCTTACCTTTGAGCCTTAGAGATTTACATTTTTTTCGATTCTTATGTATTGGACTTCTTATGTTGGCAAGTATGATAACTCTCACATCCTATTCTACCCTTATTGCCTCACTGGCTGCATGGCTGGGTTCAACATGTATGGCTGCATTTCATATATGCTTACTGGTTTGAATGATATCATCACTTATTGTTGATTGTTTGACTGTTGCTACACAGGCAATCCTAGCACGTGCATTTGCATAGAAATATTATGAGAGGCAACTATGGTTGTATCTAGGGTATTGCAGGCTTAGTGACATTTATCAATAATGTCCTAATCACTTAGGAGAGCATTGTGCGATCCAATAGTGCAGTGCTCGTGCAATTGTAGTGTTAGAGCTCACATGTGTTGCTTACTACAGGGGATTCTAACTTCCCAAAATTAAATCATGCACATGGAATTTGTTCTCGGCCTAAGGCTTACTGAGATTGTTGGTGTTGGCCCAAGACTTGGATTTGGAGTATTCTCGAAAGATATGAATGTTCCCCATCTCATATTTCTAGGCATTACATTCATTGCAACTACACAAACCATCAATTCCTTGGCTTTTCGCTTTAACGACATCAATTTTTGGAGCATTGAATTTTGCCTATAATTCATGTACCATGATTTTGGCCTCCTTTATTACCGTTGTCTCATTATTCCTTTTTCTCTCTTAAGTGATGGTTTTTTTCGATATATGGGTCACTCTAACAATATTTATGGGTTTTTGGACTATAACTAATATATGGAGAATGGGAACTTGAACTGAACCTTGGCACTTTCTCCGAAAAGGACTTCTTCCACAGCGTTTATGATTACAAACGTATCTTAAAATTATTCTTAGATAGTTGACACCACTTCCGCAACTCATTTTTTGATTATTTTCATAGATTCCATATATCTCTTACATTAGACTGCTTCCTTCAAATCTAGTTGGTTTCACAGTTTGCCTGAATAATTAATTGGTGATATAATATAATATATATTTGAGATTGTTCGAAAAATACCTTCATGAAAAAGAGTTAGCTCTACATGACGACATGTCGTAGACTTCATAACACGACTAAACGCAAACAAGACATTGGGTGAACATTGTCGAGCAACATAATGAATTTATTTTGTTACGGGATGAATGTGCCCCGATGCTTAAAGTTTCCTTCAAACGAAGGCTTTGATACCAAATAGAGAATAACACTAAAGATAAGAATTGAAAGATTGTAGTATAGTTTATTGATCAATAGTAATGAGCCTATTAATAGGCTTTATCAGATAAATAGTACATGAACTTATTTATAGACTTTGTTAAATAAATATTACATGAGCTTATTTTTAACCCAACCTGAATCTCTAGGGTCCCGGTCAGACCCACAAATTTGGACCGACCCTCAGGCTCGGTCCGAATATGGTCAATTATATCGAATTCCATTTCGTCCAGTCCATGGACTCCCAAGCCAGCCACTATCTCTTGGCCTGGCCCCGGCCTTATTATACTTAGCCCACATAGTTTTTCATTTTTTTTTTTTCGCATTTCGTATTTCCTATTGCTATTTTCCCTTTTATCATTTTTATATTTATTTTCGTTTCTTCTGTTTACCATTTTCTTCGCCAGTTCTTGCCGCAAGAGGTCTTATCAGACGAACCCTTCGCCGGAGCTCCGTTCAACTCCAACGTCTCTCACCAACGCCGGCGACTATCACTAACCCACCCACATTGGCCTACAATCACATCCGTTACCGGACCGCAGCAGGCGATCTCCTAAACTACAGTAGGATCACTGAATTTCATCCTATGGCCACCAATTTCCAGCCACTGTCTAGCCCTTTAATTCTACAAACGCATACACACATGAAACTGGGAACAGAGAACTAACACGTTGGAGCTTGAAATGCAGTGAAAGTAATCGGAAAACGAGCAGCGTCTCCGACACATTATGTTTGTCCATGGTCGGCATCCAAAATCACAAGAACATGCCGCAAAACATAGGAAAAAATCACATCAATTTCAATTCAACAATCAGGGAATTAAATTTGGACCATTCCTAGATCTAAACATTGTAAAGCGGCCGATCATACGAAACCAGACTTAAATGTGCGTTTAGGTACAAGCATTCAGATTCGGATTTACTATAATCCTCGACCTAAACGTGGTATATAGAACTCTTCGTAAAAAATCAATTTGTTCAGAAATTCATCAACCGAATTCGACACTTTAAGTCTTCGGCATGGCAAGGTTAAACAGAGCAAAAAAGGGGAGGTTACCTGGTCAATAAATGGTGACGGAGCTATGACCAGCGACTCGATCAAGGAGAAGAGTTCCGACCGATGCCTATGGTCGGAGTCACAGTGGATGCGTGAGCGTAACTCGCGAGCTTCATCGGTTCAAGAATTTCGATGCCTATGGTCGGAGTCACAGATGGAAACCCTACCGCGGATTATCTTCAGAAGGATATCTCCGCGAACCCAAATTTCTCTTTCTGTTAGAGGAGAGAGAAGTATCTAAGGGGAATTTTTCATCTCTCTTTTTGAACGTAACTGAACCCACAAACGATATCGCTTTTATATAAAAGACGGTTAGAGAGAGAGAGAGAGACAGAGAGAGAGTGTGTGGAGTCGGGTTCAGTCACATGGGCTTTTACGGTATTTAGGCCCAACTTATTTCCCTTCCGAGTGGGCTTTATTGGATATGAGGCTCAGGGAATCTAAGGATGAACTGGGCTTAGGCCTGAATCAAATGGACCGGATTAAAAATGGCCACTAGGCTCTTTTTCATCCATTTTACGGTCTCTTTTTTTTTTCATTCAGTAATATGATTGATGTGTTGACAAAAATTCATGTATCAACAGCTTTCCTCTTTGGGGTTCGAATCCCCACCTTGAAAGGTAGTAGAGTGGAGATACATGAGAAGGACGCAGGGTTTCGTAACTTGCATACATCATATAGTGCACACAGTGTGGCTTATGTAGTAATATAGGATAGTATAGCACCAGATCAAAAAATAAATTTTATTATTAAAAAAATTTCTTTTTAAAAATAAAAAAATTATAATTTATTTTTACTCTGACTGCCGGAGATGACGGCTCGACGGCAGCAGTCACAGTGGTGGTTGGCGACTGTCAACGGCTGGCAGCGGCAGGCGGGGTAATGGTGATGGGTGATGCTCGATGATGGTCGGCGATAGGGCGATGATGGTTAACAGTTGGCAGTGGTGGTTAGCAATCGGTGGCGAGGCACAATAATTGTTGGCTAAAATATATGTCAACATGTCATGGATATAAACTATGTTAAAATGCAATTTCCAAATTGGAGGGCCTGAATAATGTGAAACATTCCGACAAAAGGAAAGGAAAATATATATATATATATATATATATATGAGATAAGTGTACTTAAAGTCCTGAAATTTATCATAAAAGTGCAATTGACTCATAAAACTTACAAAAAGTGCAATTAAGTCCTAAAACTTGTTAAATTTATACAATTTAGTCATTCCATTAACTTCGTCCAATTTGGTTATTAGAAAATGTTGACGTAAAATTTTAATATTTTATCTTCCTACGTGGCGATAACATGGCTAAAACAAATCATATAGTTAATACGACATCATTTTAGTCAAAATCTATCTTTCAATATAAATTTTAATTAAGTTCAAGTGAAAAAAAAACCAAATTCAAAAAAAATATACATAAATAAGAAAACTAAGGGAAGGGCCGCAACCTTTACCATAGCCGCTGCCCTACCATCGTTGGGAAGGACCAACAATGGTGAGGGATGGCTAGGCCTCGGCCTAGGGTAGACAACCCTCATTGACCATAGGCCTCATTGATTGTAGGCAAACGCCTAAGGCCCTCACCTAGATCTGGCCCCACCATCATCAAGAAAGGGTGCCGATGGTAGGACAACGACGTCTTCACCTGAGTTTTTCACTTATTGTGTTTATTTAATTTTCTAATTTTAATATAATTTAAAAAAACATATAGTTAAAATCATATTTAAAAAGAATTATGTTGACAATTAAAAAAATAACCAAGTCCCTTTAATCAACATGACGTTGATATGAACCTCAATGTGGAACTGTTGATGACGAAATCAATAAACACGATTGGTGGCAATTGTATGATGCCAATACAAATTCGGTAGCACTCAATGGCCAAGATGTTTTATTGCCAACCCATTTATGCCGAACTTATACATGTTTAATTGCGAAGGGTCTCATGTCGTGTCATACAAATGAGACGTGTCGAGAATTGCCAACCTTGTATAAATAACATAGGTCGTTAAAAGGAAATATTTTCGCTTATTTCTATACGGTGCATGAGACCGCTCGTAAATTTTATCACCAACGATGTATCCTATAATTGCTCTTTCAGCTGTTATTTTTCTTAAAGTTTTGCCTGAACATCACTTCTTCTCCCACACGCTATAATCTTGCCCAGATGTAGCAATCTGATAATTGGGAGGAACAAGGTCTCCTACTTCATACTTCGCCCCAATCTTCATAATCACTTCATCGTCGATCGCGGCCACGTATAAATCAGAATCGGACGCCAAGATCTTGACGCTGCTCTTCTCGTTAATCCTGTTCCGCGCCCTGATCGCCGTCAACTTGCCGATCTCCTCCTTCAGGCTTGGGTCAAAGAAGTGATCATAGAACTGCGCAAGGAGAAATATCATTTCTTTAGGTCAAATCGGAAAGAAGCAGCAGCAAATTCATATGGTGCTAAATTACAAGAAGCATGCGTCGTGTTGATGAATAGGATAAGTTCAGATAGATGAACTTCTCCAGGTTATAATAGAGCAAAACACAATGTAACTAGGGCAACATTCAGACATCAACATAGTACGTAGTTATGATATACACGGGACGACAGTGAGATGAGTCAATGAAGCGAGAGCAAGAGGACATTACAATGGATGGGACTCCGGATGGGTGAGGATGTAGGCATATCCCTGCATGACCTTATCGGATGGAAATGGCCAGCGTTGTTGTGTGGAACCGGTGTCGTGATTGTCGATGAAAGTCACAGCGCTTCCTGGCTGCAGGCCAATTAATCCCGGCGGCATCCCTTTTGAATCCTTCAGCCGCCACAGCTCCCCTTCAACGGCCACCTGGAGGATCCCCTTCGTGGTGAAGTCAAATGCCGTGACTGCCCCGCCCGCAGCATTGACCCAATCCGCCAGCGCACGGCGGTGTGCATCCTGGTTCGGGTCGAGCTTCCCGTCCTGTCCATAAGAGAGATCGTCCCACTTCTCTCCCACCGCGAAATTCGGCAAAGTCTGATCCATGTAGATTTTGGTGATGCTCGGGGCATAGCCCTTAACGAAATCGAATCGCCACCCATCAAATCCTATATCGCTCTTCAGCCAATTCATCCAGTCGGACAGCTCCTTTTGCACCCTCGAATTGAGGTGGTCTATGTCGGGCGCAGATTGGAGTCCTCCCCTGTATCAAGATTCCCCTTGCCATCGGAGTACTCAGTATCATCACAACAAATAGAGGACGGCCCCCAGTCAAGACGATCATCGGGTGTTCCGCCTTCGAAGATGCACAGTATTCCTCGGTTGTCTTTTTTTTCCGCCGTCCTGTGGTTTATGACTATGTCGGCGAGGCATTTGATCCCCTTTGATGGAAAGCATCAATAAGATGCTTCAACTCGTCCTGATTCCCGTAGCTCGAAGCACCGAGATCATAGAGCCGCCCCGGCATATACCCTATAGAAAAGGGGGTGACATTCATTGAAAATGAGAGTCCAGCTAAATTCTACCTGGGAACAATAATTCATATGGAGGATTTCTTTCGAATTTGATCCAAGATTGTCGAATGCATCAAATGTCAATTCATCCTGGCAACCAGTCCAGAACTATTAATTATGATGATTTAGTATGTAATCACTATCCTAATCATCAATCATCACCACACTGCAAGCAAGCGCAACTGTAAAAGGAAATTGTGTGATTTATTATTATTAGGAGTTAGGGCATGGCGATATACCTTGCAATCGGCGGAGTGAGACGGCGGCGGAAGCCACACATGCGTAATCCCAGCGTTGGCCAAATCCGGGACTGAGTTCTTGAGCAATTGTACCATCCTCCTTCCTTTTGCCAAGATTCCCAGTTGAACCCCTTTGTTCAGATAACGCCCAATTCTTGAACAGTCAGACATACAATTCAACAAGTAAAGCATATTTATTGCATATCTATTCTTTCTTGGTTACTTTGCATCAGAATGAAGAACAAGACATTGATTTCTCCATCTCACCTGAAATAACAAGGCAGGGGATGCTAAGGCGGCGAGGTAAGAGACAGAGAGAACGAAGAACCAGAAGAGATGGTGAGAACTCATCATCGTATGCCCCTTCCTTTTCTTAGTCTGATCTTTCAAGTGGGAATCAGTCGGCTATGCCATGGACATTTTAAATTGGACATGTCAAGGCGTATGAAGAGGGATGATTGTTGACAAATCAAAGGGCACAGGACAATCCAGAGAAATGGACGTGGAAGGAAGCAGGAGGAGACTAAGTCCAACATCATATTCCATACATGTGGATCAGATTGACATCTGTTGGCCAATGGAAACCTAGATTGGTTAGGCTAAGAATGTCTGGCGGGCAAGAAAACAGAATGTGAATACAATGTAAATGGCACGTCGCACTTCAGAAGATTGTATTGACTGAGAGTCGTGCCAAAGAAAAGAAGAGAGAGCAAAGACTTGGCTTGTTCAATGATTTGTCCTCTCTCTTCTTTGTTTTTGCCAAATGGACTTCTGGAGCAGAAATCCACTTTCAAAAGTGTTATCATGCGCACCGCACCCTTAATATACAAATAATCAAATGCGCGCGTTCGACCTAGACATTCAATATCACTCCTGATACGCATGATAATGTTGACCAAATTCGTTATGCTTGATTCCTCCTTCCTCCTGAGTTTGAATATGTCCTAATTAGACATGATTAATGGGTGGGTCCGGATTAAATTGGGTTTGGTATACGAAAAAGTTCTAAGTGTCGGCATTGAGCGTGTCAAGTACAATGCCGGACCGGCTTGAATCAGTGGCTCGCCTAAACCTATCCATATTGAGGGAAAGAATAGATTCATGGGGCCTATCCCGCCCGATAGACCTAGAGTCGTTGACAAACTTGCCCCCATATACTTTGTGTATCAAATAAACCACGAGCCAATGGCGCATAAAGAAGTGGGATAGACTAAGGTTTCGTTTGTTGGCTAAAATATATGTCAACATGTCATGGATATAAACTATGTTAACATGCAATTGCTAAATTGGAGGGCTTGAATAATGTGAAGAACATTCTGACAAAAGGAAAGGAAAAAAAAAAAACATATGAGATAAGTGTACTTAAAGTCCTAAATTTTATTATAAAAGTGCAGTTGAGTCCTAAAATTTACAAGAAAGTGCAATCAAGTCCTAAAACTTGTTAAATTTATGTAATCTAGTCATTCCGTTAACTTCGTCTAATTTGGTTATTAAAAAATGATGACGTAATATTTTTAATATTTTATCTTCCTATGTGGCGATGATGTGGCTAAAACATGAATCATATGGTTAATACGACGTCGTTTTAATCAAAATCTATCTTTTAATATAAATTTAATTAAGTTAAAGTAAAAAAAAAATAAGCATATTCCAAAAATATACACAAATAGGAAAACTGAGGGAAGGGCTGCACCTCTTACCATCGTCGCTGCCCTACCATCATTAGGACGGACCAACAATGGTGAGGGGATGGCTAGGGCCTCAGTGTAGGGTCAGCGACCCTCATTGACCATAGGCCTCGTTGACCGTAGGCAAGGCCTAAGGCTCCCACCTAGATCTGGCCCCACCATCATCAAGAAGGGCTGGCAATGGTAGGATAGCGATGTCTTCGCCTGAGTTTTTCACTTATTGTGTTTATTAAATTTTCTAATTTGAATATAATTTAAACAAAACATATAGTTAAAATCATATTTAAAAAGAATTATGTTGAATTGTTGATGACGAAATCGATAAACACGATTGAGGGCTTTTTTCCAATTTGGGTTTTTTAAAAAAATATTTACAAATTTGGGTTTTTTGAAAACATATTTACCATTTTGGGTCCCGCGCGGCACTTATAGTGCCGCGCGGGATCCGTGCGGCACTTATAGTGCCGCACGGAGGCCGTACGCTGACAAACCCTAAAGGGTTTGTCAGCCCAAGAGCCGTGCGGCACTTATAGTGCCGCACGGCTCAGACGGCCCACCAATCTGGGCCGTGCGGTAGTCATACTACCGCACGGCCCACTCTAATTATTTATTTATATAATATTATAAATATAATTTTTTTAAAACTTATTTTTATAACATAATTATTAGTAATTAATTAAAAAATTTTATTAATATGTAAGTAATTAATTTATTTAGTATGCAAATAATTAATAAAAATTTATCTGAATAAATTAAGTAATTATTTACATATTAATAAATTATAGTAATTGAAAATTTTATTTTAATAAATTAATTATTTATATACACAAAGTTATGTAAAAATAAATAAATTTTATGAATATTTATTTATTTATTATTTACATATTAAATAAATTAATATGCTTTTTTTAATTTTCCATTTTTTTTACATATTTTTTATAATTTTATATTTATATAACTTTGTAATATGTATGTAATTAATAATTAACAATAATTAATTAAAAATTTTATTAATATGTATGCAATTAATTTATTTAGTATGTAGATAATTAATAAAAAATTATATGAAAAATAATTATTTATTTGGATACTAAATAAATTATTTTAAATGAAAATTTTATTTTTCTTAATTTCTCATTTTTGAGTATTTTTTTAATTAATAATTTCTATTGTATAAATATTTAATTTTTTATATTTATATTTCGAATATTAATTTTTTCCGTTTTCAAGTATTTTTATAATTTTATATTGATATAAATATTTAATTGTTTTATATCTATATTTATAATATTATTTTTTAATTTCAAAGCTTATGTTTATAGCGTAATTATCAATAATTAATTGAAAATTTTGTTAATATGTGTGTAATTAATTAATTTGGTACGTAAATAATTAATAAAATTTATATATAAAATTATCCTGTGAAATTATTATTTATTTCTATAATAATTAAATTATATTAATGAAAATTTTATCTTAATAAAAATAAACTTGGAAATAAAATGACTATAAATAGGTCACACGTATACAAATTTAGAATTTCCAGGTTTATAAATAAGTTATTAAATATAAATTTTTATTTCCAAGTTTATTTTTATAACGTAATTATCAATAAATAATTAAATTTTTTTAATATATATGTATTTAATTTATTTTAAATCGAAAATAATGAATAAATAATATTCAAAAAATATAAATAATTAATTTATAAGATAAAATTTTTCATTTAATATAATTTATTTATTATAGAAATAAATAATTATTTAATAGGATAAATTTATATATAAATTTCATTAATTATTTACATACCAAATTAATTCATTACACACATATTAACAAAATTTTCATTAATTATTGATAATTACGCTATAAACATAAGCTTTGAAATTAAAATAATATTATAAATATGATATAAACAATTAAATATTTATATCAATATAAAATTATAAAAATACTTAAAATAAAAATACGAAATGAACAAAATAAAATTTTCAATTAATATAATTTATTTTGTATGTAAATAATTAATTAATTTATGAAGATAAATTTGTAAATAAATTAATTTCAATTAATTATTCATAATGTTATAAAAATAAGCTTGAAAAGGAAAAAAATTAATATTCGAATATAAATATAAAAATTAAATATTTATACAATAGAAATTATTTAATTAAAAAAATACTCAAAAATGAGAAATTAAGAAAAATAAAATTTTTTATATAATTTTTTATTAATTATTTACATACTAAATAAATTAATTACATACATATTATATAAATTTTTTAATTAATTATTGATAATTATTAATTACCTACATATTACAAAGTTATATAAATATAAAAAATATTTAATTCGAAAATAATGCAATAAATAAATATTCAAAAAATATAAATAATTAATTTATAAGATAAAATTTTCATTTAATATAATTTAATTATTATAGAAATAAATAATAATTTCACAGGATAATTTATATATAAATTTTATTAATTATTTACGTACCAAATTAATTAATTACACACATATTACAAAATTTTCAATTAATTATTGATAATTACGCTATAAACATAAGCTTTGAAATTAAAAAATAATATTATAAATATAGATATAAAACAATTAAATATTTATATCAATATAAAATTATAAAAATACTTGAAAACGGAAAAAATTAATATTCGAAATATAAATATAAAAAATTAAATATTTATACAATAGAAATTATTTAATTAAAAAATACTCAAAAATGAGAAATTAAGAAAAATAAATTTTCATTTAAAATAATTTATTTAGTATCCAAATAAATAATTATTTTTTCATATAATTTTTTATTAATTTCTACATACTAAATAAATTAATTGCATACATATTAATAAAATTTTTAATTAATTATTGTTAATTATTAATTACATACATATTAGAAAGTTATATAAATATAAAATTATAAAAAATATGTAAAAAAATGGAAAATAAAAAAAGCATATTAATTTATTAATATGTAATAATAAATAAATAAATATTCATAAAATTTATTTATTTTTACATAACTTTGTGTATATAAATAATTAATTTATTAAAATAAAATTTTCAATTACTATAATTTATTAATATGTAAATAATTACTTAATTTATTCAGATAAATTTTTATTATTATTTGCATACTAAATAAATTAATTACTTACATATTAATAAAATTTTTAATTAATTACTAATAATTATGTTATAAAAATAAGTTTTAAAAAAAATTATTATTATATTTTTATAAATAAATAATTAGAGTGGGCCGTGCGGTAGTCATACTACCGCACGGCCCAGATTGGTGGGCCGTCTGAGCCGTGCGGCACTATAAGGCCGCACGGCTCTTGGGCTGACAAACCCTTTAGGGTTTGTCAGCGTACGGCCTCCGTGCGGCACTATAAGTGCCGCACGGATCCCGCGCGGCACTATAAGTGCCGCGCGGGACCCAAAATGGTAAATATGTTTCAAAAAACCCAAATTTGTAAATATTTTTTTAAAAAAAAACCCAAATTGGAAAAAAGCCCGTAGATCTGGTCCAAGAAGCAGCATTAACAAACATCATAAGTGCCTTTTTCTTCATCATCTGCATGAGCGATGGCTCAAAGCATGGGCCGAGCTCGGAGATTGTCTTCGCGATAATATTTTTATATCCCGCCACTTGTGATCACTCGAGAAGCTCCTCAACTCTCAAGCCTTCTCCCTCCCTCCATGTTATAGACCCCTTGAAGCTCATGGCTGCCATGGCTAGATCTGGCTTCGAAGCTTGCCGCAGCTGTAGTATCGTCTTCAAGAGACTCATCCCTCCTCTCTGTCTCGCCCCTTCTAAATGCACTTGCGTAGATCTGAAATATAAAATTTAAGAGCCAAGTGACGACCACCACCTCGTGAGGGTTGATTGACGTCTCTGAAGGTCCATGCGGCAATCGGCGGCGGCGGCAGACGAGTATTGGAGGAGCTTTGGCTAAAGTGATCGCGAGAGCTTGAAAAGGATGAACAATAGCTTTGAAGACAATGAACATTTAACTCCGCCATGTACGTAAGGTCTTCACCTCGCTGATGATGGCCTGCGGGGTCGATGGCCCTCGACAGTAGTGGCACCACCGCCTTCTTCGATCTCTCTCTCTCCCCTCTGGTTTCGATTTATTTTCTTTTTCATTTCTTCTTCTCTTTAATCTTTTTTTCTGATGTGGCGCCCACGTGGCGCCACATTTACGCCACTTGCGCTCGAAAAATATTGCTAATACCACGTCGGATCCACATGAGATTTTTAACGGGAATCGTAACGAAGGATAAATGTGTTACTCATGCACGAGTTTGAAATTTTTTGTGTCACAAGAAACAAAATCGAGATAAATGTCTCACGATGAGTATAGTTTGAGATTTTGTGATGACTTTTCCTCTTAAATATTATTTCAATGCTATAATTCTTGCAACCATCTTGCCATGATTTTTTGTCCACCAATCAAGCCTAACCCTATTTGAATTTGCCAATCTGCTAAAATAGCAATGCCAACGCAATGAAAAAACTAGCAAAGATGTGGGGGAGATGAAAAGCACGTCGATGGTAGGGCCTGGCCAATGCACTTGATTCTACACTTGATTCTACACATTTACAGAGCTAACCTCTATCCAGTGCTTGGCAGAGCTAAGGAGGCTAAAAATTTACCTCAAAATCTCAAATTGGTATATCTATGATAGATTTACCCTAAGCTAATTTTTGGGTCAACGAAAAATCCAACCCGGCACATTGGCAAAATATTTACCTTCTCTTAGTTTCTGTCAAATTTTACCATGGAATTACTGAATTAGATGGTGCATGATAATAACTCAATTACCATGAAAAGTTCACGTGAAAATCAATATCGGTTTCGGATAAATTTATTAGAAGTGTATCAATTTTGGATTTTCATAATAATAACCTAATTAAATAATCAAATGGATGACAAAATTAAAAGGGAAAAAATCAAAATTAAAAAAAGAGGATATTTTGGATAAATCATCAAGGGCAGGTTATTTTTTGGGTCAGAATCAAGGGCAGGTTGAGGAATACAAGATTGAATCTTTTCCGTGGGTCCGCCAGCGTACGGATGTTTGTCGGAATCTTGCCCGATCAACTGCACGTGAAGCTTTACAAAAGAGACGGAGAGATGGAGACAAAAGCAAGAGAGTCACGAGATCCTCTGCTGTTCCTCTTTTTTGGTGGGTTGCGATTGTTCTGTAGCGATCCGAGCCCCATTGACCCGAATTCGTGGCCCGATTTACCGAAAGCAGCCTTTTTTTTTTTTTTAGTGATTTTTTTTCGCGAATTAATTTTTCGAGCTTTTATTCATTGAAAAAAATTAGTCAACAAAAAACCAATGTGCGGTCGAAGAAAGATCCCCATGCTTAAAATAAGGAAAGTGAATTCCCTGGTCAGAAGACGGGAAAACGTCTTTTTGTGGGGTTTCTCCATTATAAACAAGCGGGAAAAGCTTCTATAGTGGGCAGCACAAGGTTTTCCTTATGGCCCATAGATCAGAGTGGGGCTCCTTAGGTTCTTGTTTGATCTGCCGCTCTTATTAGAACACCACAATATCCGTCCTTTTTTATTTAGTCTTCTCAATGATGAATCGATCATTTTCTTTTTTATCATTTTCCTCATGTGACGACGGAATAGAAAAAAAGTAATGAAACTCGCGATGGCTACTGAATAACCTCTTTTTCCTTTCTCAAGCGAGATCAAATTGCTATTGGCTGCTTTGCTTATCTATTCTGTGTTGGCCGACTTGGAGACATAAGAGGAAGATCGTCATCGCTATCCTGGTACAATCACAGCTTCATTCATTCGTTGAACTTTGGGGATAACCATTAACATTGAAGTCAATCACCACACCACCTCTATCATACATGCGACATTACATGATGCACATGGTCAATGCACACCCTTGAGAATGATTGCCATGAAAAGTACATTCCTCTGTAAACTTCCCAAACGCAAATATACCCTCAATTTGTAATAAGCATCCAGTAAATGTTTAGTTATTAGATTTACTTTAATATAACTGATAGTCACTACTCACGCAATAAAATAGAATATATCTAGCAAATGAATTTAGTGGCCGCATGAAATTTGGATTTTCCTATGTTAAACTCTACTAGGCATATTGATATATTATTATCGGTTATCGAAATGGAAAAACTAAACACTACATATGAAGTTCCTCTACGATGGTTCAAATCCTACAAATAGGCTGAAGGGTTCTTTTTTTTCCCTTAATAGCAAGTTATCAGTCGCACATAAAAAGATAATTGCTAAGTACATGATATTTCAATATGCCAGGATTATATTAACTATCCCGAAAAAAAAGATTACTATTATGGTTACCAATTTACTTCTCTGAGCCAAAAGTTAAATGCCTCATGGAGAAATTATCTAACTACTTTAAGGGTTACTAATGGTATTACCACAGCATTAAATTCTATATGTAAAGTTCATGCGACTGATGATTATTGAGGTAAAAAAGTATTTTGCCGCATATCATAGGGAGTAAGCTTTCTACATTGGTTTGCAGCAAGTTTCTATCGATTATTAGGCTTTTATAAATTCAAGAAAATGAATTTTAAAATGCAAAACCGTGTCTTGAAAATGTTGAATCGTCAGAAGGACACTAGAAGTGTCAAAGTTTATGTACGACGCTCACTTTAATGCCAAAAGTCTTTACTGACTTACTTGAGTACCAAATCAAAGACAAAACGATCACTTAAATGTTAAATGTGAGAAATTCTGGCCCATTTATTTTTAATTTTTAATTATTATGTGGCAATTTTTTAAAAAGTCAATAAATGTGACAATTTTTTTTAAAAAAAAAATCAGTCCACATGATAAATTT